>CM039141.1:20815558-20949409 GCA_022036555.1 Microstegium vimineum | reverse complement strand
ACGCTAGCGACGGAGCGTCCATCGCCCCCGTGTCGAGCGTCCGTCGCCAACTTAACAAGGTAACGGCTAGAAAACTTTGAGGGAGTCTATAAATATGTGTTGGCCGGCTTGGGGAGGCTCTCTCTCGCACATTTGAACATCTTGAGACTCCTTTGAGCTGAGCAAACTCCCTCCCACTCATCTCCATGCTTGGTTAGTGAATTTCCAAAAGAGATTGAGTTATCCAAGTGCATTTCGCATATAGCTTGCATCTAGTGGCACTTCCAAGGGGCAGCTGGAACCGCGATGGATAGGGCCGCAGCACGATCTTCCCCCTTAGACAACGCTGATTGAGGGGAGGAAGGCTCAGCTGTACGCCTCCCTCCTGCCACGCCTTCTCCTCGCGCTCGAGCTGCTGGCGCGCCTCTAGTGTCGAGAGGCTCTCGGGCCACTGCAACGGCGCCGGGTGCTCCGGGGTATCCTCCTCGCCAGTGGTGGTCAGGCCCACCACCTCCACCTCAGCGGAGGGTTGGGGCTCGACCCCCGTCGCCACGGCCTCCTCTGGCGTCAGTCCCGCACCCGTCGAGCCCGCCGGCTCGACCTCCTCCGCCACGACATCCGCTGGCGCCGGCCCCGTCCCCACCAAGGTCGCAGGCGCAATCTCCCCCGACGGCGCGGTAAGCGCAGCTTCGCCCGCCCGCTCGACGGACCCCGTCGAGGCGACGGATCGACCCGCCTCCTCCACCGCTCGAGCCCGCTCCGCGGCCGACTGCGCCCGCCCGCGCACCAACGCCCCTGCGCCTGGACCACCCACCCCGTGCTTGGGGTGAGGGTCGAGGGGGACAAGCCAGTAGAGCCGCCTCCACCCGCCATCCTGGACGCGGCCTCCACCCTCAGCTTCTTGGCTGGGGTAGGGGACGCGGCCTCCAACGACCGCTTCACCCTGAAAAAAGAACACACTCGCGACGATAAGCGCAGAGTATGTATACAAGGAAAATTCGAAACCTAAGGAGAAGGAACTTACCCCAGCGGAATCATGGGGGCCCGACCAGCAGACCTCGAGCCGCCCGGGGGCTTCTAAGCGGCGCCTCGGGTGCCACTCCCACCGCCGCCACAACCGCTGCCCACGGCGGGGGCCGTCGACGCTGCCAGCGTCGTAGTCTTAGCAGGGGTCGATGCCGTCCTCGTCGCCACCACCAAGGACCCCTCCTGGATCGACGGGTCCGACAACCGCGCGCCGGACCGAGAAGGGGCTGGCGGCGCGCTCGATCGACCCCTCAACGGGGACTGCGACGAACGGCTGCGTGTCCGCCGCGCCACCTCACTCTGGGAAGCTCCGGGGCGCTCGCCGCCCGACTCGGTCCCAACGGTCGGGGCCAACCTCGATGTCGACCCCCTCTCCCCTCCGCCACCGGCAGTCACCCCTTGCGCGGGCGCCTCCTCCTTGTGATGGAACCGTCCAAATTATAAGAGATCAAGTGCCAAAGTAGCTGACCTAACTGCCACTTAAACACTTGAGCCCATATAATCCCGGTAGTCCAGAAATCTCGAAGGATTTCTAACAATCGAGGATCGCGCAAACTCAGGTATGCACATTCGAACGAGCCACAAATAAACCGAAAATACTTGAAGTACGAAATAAGTTATTACAACACTTTGTTCCAAATAGAAGTAGTACTTATGCCACAACACCCGTGGCCAAATAAAACATTGTTTGAAACTTTGAACCCGAAGTTTTTCAAAGATAGGGGTGCCCACGATGTCACGTCCGACAACAGCAAAAGATGAGCTCGTAGAAGATCTTGCCCAAGGTCTACTCCTCTTCTCCTTCGAAAGGATAGAGACAGTGCTTACAATAGCCGAAGTATACTTGGCCATCTGCAACAAGCGGGATAAACCCTGAGTACGGGAATGTACTCAGCTAGACTTACCCGTCTAACTGAAAATAAAGACTCCAAGGGTATGCAAGGCTATTTATGTGGATCTGGGTAAACTTACTTTTGCGGAAAAGCGAACAAGAAGAAACTAAAGATTAGAGAACAACCATTTTACATCCTATTATTTATCTCTAGGTTTGCACCTGTACTAGAGCACTCACTTGATCTACTCAAACAATATAATAACATATATCCAATTCCTTCATCAAAATTTTAGTAGAACCATTACGATGTCACATGGAGTTGTACCATGGTGAAGCTCAGTATAATCCCCCATATCCAGTGGGGGGCGGCAATTCGAATCGATATACACCAGCTGGTAAGATTACCTTTTAACACACGCCCACACTTTACTCGGCTTTCCAATTCATAACTTCTTGCACCTTTGAGGGATCCACTGAGATACCCTCGGCTGACAAAATGTGACCCAGAAAAGGTACTTTGGTCAACCAGAACTCACACTTGCTAAACTTGGCATAAAACTTATACTCTCTTAACCGTTTCAGCACTAAACGCAGGTGTTCTGCGTGGTCCTTCTCATTTTCCGAATATACCAGGATGTCATCGATGAAAACTACCACAAACTTGTCCAACTCTTGCATGAACACTGAGTTCATCAAGTACATGAAATGCGCAGGCGCATTTGTCAATCCAAAGGACATCACTAGATATTCAAAGAGACCGTATCTTGTGGAGAAAGCGGTCTTGGGTACATCTTCATTTCTGATCTTAATCTGATGGTAACTAGATCGTAAGTCTATCTTGGAGAACACTTTGGCTTTAGACAACTGATCAAACAACAAATCAATCCACGGCAACGGATATTTGTTTTTGATGGTAACTGCATTGAGAGGGCGATAGTCCACGCACATTCTTAAGGTTTTATCCTTCTTTTTCACAAAGATGGCAGGACATCCTCAAGGTGAACAACTCGGACGGATCAAACCCTTTTCCAGTAACTCCTGGAGTTGTTTCTTGAGTTCTGCTAACTCGTTAGGTGGCATCCTATATGGCCTCCTAGATATAGGTGTTGTTCCGGGAGCTAGCTCTATGGCAAACTCGACATCTCTGTCTGGGGGTAACCCTGGAAGATCATCAGAAAACACATCCGGAAACTCACAAACTACAGGAATCTTATCCAACAACTCTGCAGTGATAGCAAACATGACTCCCAGCTGATTTGGATTCTTAGGTAAGAAGATTTCAAAGGTAACTCCATTCCGTGGGTTTGTGATAGATACTGCTCGTTGGGCTATATCTAGATGCACTTTCCAAGCTTTCATCCATTCCATGCCAAGGATTACATCTAGACCTAGCTCAGGTATTACGATGAGGTTGACATATATCGATGTCGTCCCCATGGTAATTTCTACATCCTTAACCATTTTACGAGTATACGAGTATATAGGACAGCTCCTGCTGCACTAATTTGATACTCCTTTTTCAATTCTACCACCTTCTATTGACTCCGCAACACGAAGTTCCCACTAACGAACGAATGCGATGCTCCAGAATCAAACAAGATAACTACAGGGCATTGATTAACAAGAAACGTACCAGCTGTGACGGGCCCTCCTTCTGGTACTTCCTCCAAGGTGGTATGATGAACATTTCCTGTGCGAGGCTTCTGGGGATAGCTGAACTGCTTTCTGGGCTTCGTGCAGAAGCGAGATAGGTGACCAGTTTGTCCGCAGTTGAAGCAGGGCCCTACCACAGATGGCGTCTTCTGACTTCCAGCTGCAGGTGCTGCGGCTTTACCCTTATTCTGCTGCAAGAGTGCAGTGAAGGGCCTCTGGTAGGCGGGACGAGCACGAGCACTGGTCATCTTCCCTTGAGGTGGTCAGAAACGTGAGGTGACCAGTTTGTCCGCAGTTGAAGCAGGGCCCTACCACAGATGGCGTCTTCTAACTTCCAGCTGCAGGTGTTGCGGCTTTACCCTTATTCTTCTGCATGAGTGCAGTGAAGGGCCTCTGGTAGGCGGGACGAGCACGAGCACTGGTCATCTTCCCTTGAGGTGGTCAGAAATGTGCACCAACTTGTGGTGGACGAAACACTGGCCTTGAAGCATTGGGACCCCTATTCTGGTGGGATCCTCCATCTGGGATGCGTCGACGCGTTTCTGCAAGCAACCTGTTGTCATTGGTCTCTTGATTCAAGCAGTCACTGATGAAGTCACTGAAAGTGAGGCGGTAGCTGTTTCCCATCTTAGACAGAAGAGCGGCATTCATGCCTCTCTTGAAGCTAGCGATCTTCTTGGCGTCCGTGTTGACGAAGTCAGCGGCATAGCGAGCCAACTTGTTGAAACTGGTTAGGTATTCCGTCACTGATCTGGTACCCTGGGATAACCTCATGAACTCCGTAAGCTTCATCTCCATCACACCGTCTAGGATGTAGTGACGGCGCATAGCTGTGGAGAACAAATCCCATGTAACCGCAGTGCCGACAGGCAGGTTATCACGGTACTGGGACCACCAGATACTTGCTGGTCCTTCCAGCCAGTGCGCAGCATACTCCGCCTTCAGCTCATCCGTTAGACACAGAAGCCGAAACTTCTGGGACATGGAGTGCAGCCATTCGTCTGCCTCCAGCGGTTCAGTGGCTTCCTTGAAGATCAGAGGGCGGGTTTGTCCATGAAATCCTTGTAGGAACTGTACTGATTAGGTGCAGCCCCCTGCTGTTGCCTGTGCTGCTGAGCTGTGTTGGCAGCGATGTTGCGCAATGTTTCATTCATCTGCCGCTGCATCTCTTCTACACTTGTTTGGCTACCCAAGAACTGGCCAAAGAACGCTTCCGGTGTCATTGTAGGTGGTGGTGGTGGTGGCAAGTCCTCTCTCTGGGATGCCTCTCCATCACCCCGATTGGTGCGATGAGTGTTAGTCGTCATCTGTATAGCCCAGTAACAAGCAACAATTAGGTGATGCTATATTGAACAATGAATAAATACCGTGCTGTACAAAATGTAACATTAAGCACACGACCAGATATAATTATTCATCTTTCCACATAACATCATCGAATTAATTACTCGTCATAAACATACAAATAACATTCCAAATCCTTCGCCAGAACAACGCCTGGACTTAAAATTCCAAATTCGGCTTACACATCACGAAGATCCAAAATAAACAGAGTCTTCAACCACATCGTGATACAAAAGCTCCTTGCGCGGAAGATCAACTCCTAATCTAGCGCTCAGTAACCGTCGGGGTAGTCATGCTCTCCGATGTTGTCGTCGAGGTTGTCGTCGTAGAAGGGCTCGTCGGCGAAGACCTCGTTCGATGAGTCAGGACCAAGGATCACTCCATCCTGTGGCTCGGGCTCCTCAGGTACAGGTGCTTCGGCGACTTCAGCTGCTGCTGCTGCCTGCTACTGGTGGAGAGCGTGGAAAGCCTCGTGCAGGTTATTGATGTACTCCTGCTGTCCATTGAGGTTTCCTTCTAACTCTGCAACTCTGTCCTCCAGGTCCTCCGACTCGGTCCAAGCTTCATTCCTAGAGTTGGTGGCCTCGAGAAGTAACTGCTCACTAACCACGCGAGCAGCGATCTCCTCCTCCAACTTAGTCTGAGCCTGATTGTGTTCCAGAGTTATCTGAGCTAACTCTGCCTGAAGGGTCTCGATGGCTATCTCGAACTCCTGCTGCAACTGGCGCTTGCTTTCCATCGTGGCGTTGTGGATTTCTGCAACATCTGTCAGACTGCGCTCCAGACTCTCACAAGTGCCTAGAAGAGCTCCAGTGGCACCCATGGCTGGGGTCTCACAAAAGAAAAGCTCCTCTTCGTCTCCCGTTAGAGCTGTCTCCTCAGTCTGCATCCAATCCACAGGAAAAGCTGATCCACGTGGGAACACTCCCGGCCATGCATCTGCAAGATCTGCTGGAAAACGAACGATGATGTCCTTTAGCACCAGGTATGCTGCCCTGTTGGCTCCATCCTTAGCACAAGGTCCCTTGGTAACGATCATCCATCCTGCCCAGTCAGGCCTTCCTTCCAGAGCTTTTACTCTGACCTCAACCCGAACCAGAGAATCTTGACCATACTGCTGCTTCTGCCAAGAGTACTTGGGTTCACTGCCCTTGGAATACCCAATGGCGTGCAAAACTCGCCAGAGGATAGTTGGCAGCCCAAAGTATGTCAAAAACTTTCCCCTGGTCATCTTCCTTGCCAACGGGTAGCGAGGAACTCCTGCTCCTCGGTTGCTTTCCTGGCGGTCAGACGGGTACGAGGCATCTGTAGAAAAGGGGGTTTCGACTCTCGTGAGACAGATATTAAGTTGGTCATTTTTATCAAAAAAAGGGGGATGATTACAATTTAAGGGGAGGGATGACATGGTACAAGAATATAAACATGATGCATGATCGTCAATACGTTCTCACTCAACTAGAATGACTCGTAAGTCCTAACGTTCTAGTCGGTGGCAAGACGGTATCTCCTTACGTAGTTATTCGTTCTACATGGTTGCGTAGTTAGTGTACCTGCAGAAAATTTCATCTCAGCCCAAAAGAACAAAACCCAATGCAGAAAAATCACCGGGCACTTCCTGATATGCACTAAGTACATACCCGTTAGATACCAAAACCTTATGCACCAAGCTCGGAAAACCCACCCAGCATCACATACTTCTTAGATATGTCTGCGTGAAAGCTCACATCTCCTTAAGTAACAAGATATCACTTCCCTAGACCAACGGTTGGAAGGTTTGCTCTCACATCTCCCAAATATTTTTAATGCAATTTTCGAACCTAATATCATCCTTCCCAAGAATGATATCCCGACAAATTACAAAGATCCAGCATGAGAAAACCCTGAACCAAGTTAGTATAACTAAGCCACCTGATTTCCTAGTATAGGGCTAAGGACTAGACTCTGGCACCCAAGTTTCCAAAATTAGTTTATAAAAATAGTTTTGAAAATACCCGTTTTGTTGAAAAGTTGCTCAAACGAATGAGGATACCTGAACAAAGCTCTGATACCAGCTGTGATGGAAACGTCCAAATTATAAGAGATCAAGTGCCAAAGTAGCTGACCTAACTGTCACTTAAACACTTGAGCCCATATAATCTCGGTAGTCCGGAAATCTCGAACGATTTCTAACAATCGAGGATCGCGCAAACTCAGGTATGCACATTCGAACGAGCCACAAATAAACCGAAAATACTTGAAGTACGAAATAAGTTATTACAACACTTTGTTCCAAATAGAAGTAGTACTTATGCCACAACACCCGTGGCCAAATAAAACATTGTTTGAAACTTTGAACCCGAAGTTTTTCAAAGATAGGGGTGCCCACGATGTCACGTCCGACAACAGCAAAAGATGAGCTCGTAGAAGACCTTGCCCAAGGCCTACTCCTCTTCTCCTTCGAAAGGATAGAGACAGTGCTTACAATAGCCGAAGTATACTTGGCCATCTGCAACAAGCAGGATAAACCCTGAGTACGGGAATGTACTCAGCTAGACTTACCCTTCTAACTGAAAATAAAGACTCCAAGGGTATGCAAAGCTATTTATGTGGATCTGGGTAAACTTACTTTTGCGGAAAAGCGAACAAAAAGAAACTAAAGATTAGAGAACAACCATTTTACATCCTATTATTTATCTCTAGGTTTGCACCTGTACTAGAGCACTCACTTGATCTACTCAAACAATATAATAACATATATCCAATTCCTTCATCAAAATTTTAGTAGAACCATTACGATGTCACATGGAGTTGTACCGTGGTGAAGCTCAGCATAATCCCCCATATCCAGTGGGGGCGGCAATTCGAATCGATATACACCAGCTGGTAAGATTACCTTTAACACACGCCCACACTTTCCCCGTCGGGTCCATGCATTGGGTCACCGCTCAACAAAGTCCAGGTGGTAACCGACGCGATCTCAGAGTAGTCCACCCAATTGTAGAAATCAGTTGGCCACCACGGGGCATGTCGTATCTACAAACTAGAGGGTGCTCACAGTAGGCTGAGAATCGGCCCGGACAGTGTTTACTCGGCTTTGGGGTCGATACTCACAACGGCCCCTATGTGAAAGGGCGCATTCAAAGATGTAAGAGGGCCACCGTCGTGTACAAACCTATACGATCCAACGGACGAACTGCCCCCAAGTCTAAACCACTTGGTGTCTCTTCCTTCTAGTTGACCGCATTCATTACTACCATAGGTTCTTTCAACGATAGCAAAAATATAGCCAACCGTGATAGGTATTATCCCCATGGGATAATACTAACATAAATATAAAAGTAACCATTTGTTCTAAGCAGGCTAAGCGGTTGCTTTTACTTTTATTAACAGGGTAACAAGGTAGGTGAAACAATAATCAAGGAAGGTAATGCATCAATTGGGATTCAATGAACTCCTGTCACTTAATGCATCACAGTATAAAATACTCAAGTAGATTAATTGTAAAATTGGGAGGCTTAAGAATGCTCCGGGGCTTGCCTTGAACAAAGGTGGAGGGCTGGTGGTCAGGGCACTCAGGGAGGTTAGTGTCGAGCTCGTGGTACTCCTCGTTTAGCTCCTGTCCCACCTGGACTTCTATCTCTCTTGGCTCCTGATGTTCCTCCACGGATCCTAAATGATTGCAATGCATAAATAAATAACTGAATGGTGCAGGGATGATGCTTGCTCAAGGTTTAGCACATTAAAAGAGATTCTAAGCATTTAACCAGTTAAATTACCACAAAGCTACTTACAACTAGAGCCATTAGCAACAAGGGTAAAACATGCTATAACTTATTCTTAGCAGAAACTATACTTAAAAACATATTTATCAGGAAAGTTCCATGATTGTACAGGCACATATATATCACAGGAATTTATCTAAGAAACAGCAAAAACACATTTTAACTTTGATATATGCAGGAAACAACTAATTAAACATTAGTACTGAAGACATTCCCCAAAAATCATTTTTTATACTTTTAACAGAAAGAGCATAACATAAAGAGTCTAACAAAATTGATTTCACCATTTAGGATTTACCAAACTCTAGATATAAATTAAACAAGCATGACACATTACTGAAAATAGGAAAAGAATTTCATTTCGAAAGCTGGCTCGAGACACGCAGAGGCGTGCGGGGCGACTGACAGGCAGGACCCTCGATTACTCGAGGTCCATCTACCGTCGAGCAGGAAACAGAGGACGGTGTTGATCAACGTGTTTTCGCCGTCGGTGAGGTCTCCGGCGGTGGGGTTGGTTGTGCTAGACTCGGGATGATGACGCGCATCCGCTGGTGGTGTTGGTTGAACTGTTGCGACCGTGAAAAGGGGTCGACGGCGTGCAGTGGCGGTGCAGCACGACGGTGCAACACGGCGAGGTGATCACCGGCGATGCAAGGCTCGACGCAGGATTGCGTGAGCATCGTGGTGAGGTGGTGAGTGCGGCCCGAGGGTTAGTTGAGCCGGAAGGGCTTTGTGGAACTTTGGCCACGTGCAAGCTCCGACGCGGCGGCAATGGCGCACGG
This sequence comes from Microstegium vimineum, assembly GCA_022036555.1. Classification (NCBI taxonomy): domain Eukaryota; kingdom Viridiplantae; phylum Streptophyta; class Magnoliopsida; order Poales; family Poaceae; genus Microstegium; species Microstegium vimineum. The sequence continues at coordinate 20,940,029 of CM039141.1, read as the reverse complement.
CCAATGGTGTTGTGCTAAAACAGGTCGAACTGGAGCTAGGGAAAGGCGTTCTCACCTCGGCTAACTCCGGTGAAGCTTCCACGAAGAGGGAGGCGTCGGAGGCGAGACGGTGAGGGATGAACACTGCTTGGTCGGTGCGGTGGCGACTCGGGATCGAGGAACGGCGGAGGCGTTCCGGCGACTAGAGTCCAAGGCTGGTTAAACAGAGGCGAGCAGCGTGTGTGCGGGGCGAAGGCGAGTGCGAGATGGATCGAGCAGAGGAACTCGGATGGTGGTGTATTTGAGAAGGGGGCGCTTGCGGTGCTCGGAGCTCTCGGCTGGTGATGGCAGAGGAATGCGAGCGAGTGAGCGAGTGAGGATGAGTGCGGATGAGTGTGGGAGGTGGAGGAGGTATAGGCGCTCCTCTTTGCGCGGTCGTGGCCGACCGGCGCGGCCAGTGGGGCCGTGATGCGATGGTGCGGCGCTGGCGTGTTTGCGGCGGGCGGCGCAGAGCAAGACTTGGTCGACGCGCTGTTAGCGCGGATTCGCGATCGATTGCGAAAGAGACGAGGCGGGGCGCTAATCAGACGCGGCACTATGGCGGCGTTACTGTGAAACAATGGCGCGGCGCACGGCAGTGTGGCTGGCAGGTCTGCGGCGGTGAAGCAGGGGTGTCAGCGGCGGGAAAACGGTGCAGACTCGGTCCTAGCGCCGTTAGCGCGGGCGCGAGTGCGGACGCGATTACGACAGAGCGAGCGGCGAGAGCGATGTCGGTGCAGTGCCGCAGCGGCGGCAATGGCGTGTTCCACTTCCGCGGTCAGGCATCGTCGGCCACGCGGCGGACGACGCCGACGTACGGTTCAGACGCAGTCGGGTGAGTGCGCGTGAGCGTGCGCGGCACGTGCGTGCGGGTGAGCGCGCGGGAGAGGGGTCGATATCGAGGGGAGGGGTCGATCGGCTGGTCGAGCCTCCTGCGTGGGGTCATTCGATCGAGCCTAAGTCCGACACTTCGAGGGGTTGAAGTCGAGGGGGGGGTCGATTGACTGGCTGATCGAGCCTCTGCCCCGGGGTCGTTCGATCGATCCTCGGTCTGTCCCTTTTATCGAGCGGGGTCGAGGCCGAGCGGGCCGAAGCGGTACTCGACCTGTCTCGATTCTGATTTCCTTTTCCCATTTTCTTTTATTTGATTCAAACTAAACTTGCTTCAAAACAGATTCAAAAACTCCAAACTAAGTTTTGACACTTAAACCAAAGTTGTTCAGAATATTATTCTCTACCTTTTTCATGTAGATCGTAAATTCTGAAAACCATTAGTTCAAGAGTTAAAGATTAAAACTTATTTAAGCTAATTTAGGAAAGAACTACTTTAACTTTTTAACAGATAAACTAACCTTAGTTAAGAAGGGTAAACAAACATAAAGCGAGCCATATTTTACTCAAGCATAGCAAGGTTTAGCTAAACAGATTGATCACAAGATTGAGCAAAACACCTATTTAAATCTAGATTTCAAGACATATAAACACACACATGAAATGATAGCATATGCAACATGAATGCAATGAAATGCTGGTGCTTAGTGGTTAATGATGATCCTAATGCAAGCTTGACATAGGGTGTCACACTCCTCCTCCTCTTCTGACTCCTGTTCCTGCACAAAGGTGACATCCGTCAGACTCGAAGTAACGGTCGCATCCCGATGCTACTACATCACGCCACTGTTCTTAATAACCTCGCCACCGCTTGACTCATCATCCTCATCCTCCTCCGAGGAGAGGCCGGTTTGCCTCCGTCGTGACCGGCGTTGGTCACGCTCCGTCCTCTCACGGGCCTTTTTGCCCTTGTCCTTGGCCGCATCCTTGTCCTTTTTGGCCTGATCGGACAGAAAGCGTCTCACCTAGGAGTCGTTGCGCTCCTCCTTCACCGGTGACCACGACCTCCGGAAGACGATGTTCCCCTGAGGGACGCGAGGCGGTTAGGAGGCATGCAAAGGAGAAAAGGCAAGACAGACAAGTGGACACTAATGGAGGAAGAAACGACGTACCAGCTTGACGTGGCCCTGGTCCGGCACCATGGGGATGTTGGCGATGTGTCCCACCTCGAACCCACCGGCGAAGGAGGCACGCACCCGACGGACCACCCTCTCGAGGGGCAACGCGTCCTCCGCGAGACGGCACCCCTTGAGATCCACCCCAGGGCGCATCTCGTCGAGGCGCAGCGGGCGGTCCATCAGCGGCACGACCCGCCGCTGGTGGAAAGCCGACGCGACGATCGCCGCCGTAAGCCCCTCCCGCCTTAGGCGGGAGATCGCGCTGAGCAGGTGATCGAGGCGCTTCTGCTTCTTCTAGTGTAAGGGGGAGACGTCGTACTTCCAGTTGGGGGGCTTCGACTCAATTGTCCTCCTGGTGTAAGGGGGAAACAAGCCGTCATCGTTCCTCAAGTAAAACCACCCGGAGTGCCACCCCGCTGGCTCGACTTGATCTTCACCGAGATCCAGTCCTCGGCCCTCTTGAGGCCGATGCTGCAGCACCCCGCTCGGACCATCCTCCGTTGGCCAGTCCCGGCCCGGGCATGGAACAGGCTCGCCTCGAACAGATGAAGCCACAACTCCTAGTGCGGCTCCATCTTCAGGTACCCCTCGCACACGGCGGTGAAGACCGCCGCGTGGGAGACGCCATTGGGGGAGAGGTGTTGGAGCTCCACGCCGTAGTGATGGAGGATCCCCCGCAAGAGAGGGTTGGGGGGGGGGGATCCCAGCCCCGCCTGGTGGAAGGCCTCGAAGCTGACCACGTAGCCCTCTGGTGGGTTGGGCTCGTGATCCGACTCCGGCGGCGCCATCCACTCCGATCGGTTCGCCGAAGTGATAGGCCGGAGAAGGCCGCTCCCCACCAGCTCTCCCAACCGCTATGCGGTCACCGTCGAAGGGAGCCAGTCGTCGGGGCTGCGCAGGGTGTAGTTGGCCATGGCAGCGGGGAAGCGGATGCGCTCAGAGACGGGTGTTGAAGGTGCGTTCCCGATCTTTTCCTCTCCTTACTCGCGCGCGCAGATGCGAAGCTCAGAGGATGACGAAGGCAAAGGCGGGAACGAAGGAGGCGGGGAAGGCAATGGCGAACGTGAGAGAGCCAAAGCCCTGTCCCCGTATATATATGAACGGAAGCGCAACGGGCAGATCCGTCGAAAAGGCAGGTAAGTCTCTGCATTAAATGCGCCCACCTAACTCCCCTCAGGGATCCATAGGGTGAGGGACACCTGTCGCGTCGTTGGGGTTCTCGCCGCCCTCCATGCCCGCCGCGCGCAGACGAAGGGACATCTCCTAAAAAGGCGCGTCCCACGACCAATGATAGGGAATGTGGAGTGTTACCTTCGGAGGTAAACAACGAACGTCGACCCGTCCCTCGAGCTCTTGAGGGAGCGAAGGCCGGCCCTCGAAAGGGTTTCGACAACCACTCTCGAGCAGTTCCTTCCTAGGGAAGTAAAACGGACTCTGGTCCACTCACAAATCTTGAGGGAGCGAAGGCTGGCCCTCGAACAGGGTTCGACAGCCGCCCTCGAGTACCCCGTGTCAGGGAGGACCCAGGGTTACAAACTCCGGTCCACCCTCAAATCTCGAGGGGGCGAAGGCTGGCCCTTGAACAGGGTTCGACAGCCGCCCTCGAGTATCTGAGTCAGGGATGACCCAGGGGGAGCCAATACGAGGCCCCGCTCGAGAACGAACTCTCGAGACCCCCGGGACATATCCAAGGCAAAACCTGGGAGCACCGAAGGATCCCCACGACGGGAGGCATCAAGCCACCGACTCCCAGCGAACGGAGTCGGCACCTTGGTAACCCATACGGTTTCTCTTAATGAGGGCGCTTCAGGGCTTCTGTCGACCCCTATCGAGCGGGGCACGAGTCCTCGCTTGGATCTCCCCGTTACCAGCTCACAGCGGACTTCGATGCTCGTCCAAACGAGGATAGTTCGATGCTCTTCGCCTCACAATCCGAGCGCAAGGATCCGTGGGAAGGATGCTAAGAGGTAGCAACACCCCAGCGGCACGAGGCTCGGGGGCTCGACTACGCACGGCACCCCTCAACGAAAGAGGGTCGAAAACATTCGAGACCTGGTAAACCGGGTTGACCCCTCGATGGGGCACTACAACCCCAGTTAACATCACTCCCCCAGGTAAGACGCAAATCAAAGCCCCCAGAGGAGTCCTTAATCACTCCTCAGGGGCCTCGGGGGCTACCCCCGCGGGGTGCGCTCGCGCGCACCCCGCGAAGAATCAAACCATATACTAACTCTGCAGATCATCGCCAAAAGCCCCTATGTGGATTCTTATTATCCGCATAGAGGCTTGGGGGCTACTGTCGGGTACAAAGATAAGGGGTACCCTAACCCACGATAATCTAACGCCTAAACATCCAGGCGAAACCCAACGGTCGACCGAGCAATGGAGGAAGGCCCACCAGGCCTACCCCACCAACAGAAGTGGCCAAATCATGGGCCAACCCATGATCAGAGGGACGGAAGGCAGAACGACCTTCAACCTCGACCCCTCGGTCGACGGAGGGAGGGTCGAACGAACGACCCCCAACCTCGACCTTTCGAATGGCGGAGAGAGGTCGATCCTCCCCCCTCGACTTCAACCCCTCGAAATGACGAATAGGGGGTCGAACGAACGACCCCCGAACAGGAGGCTCGATCAGCTCACCTACTCTCGGTATGGGAAAGAGGGGGATCCTATGCTGGAATCCGCCCCCGCCTAACGCCATGGGCGCTCACTACCTCGGTCAAATCCGTCAAGTCATCACCCCTACCTGGATTACCCGTCGACCGTACAACTACTGCAGCCACGCCTCGGGTACGGAGCACCCCCTCGAATCTTGGGTGAGGTAGCCCTCGACCGCGTCCTCAGGGATACGTCGAGGTCACGCAGGCCTCGATACCCCTCGACCCGGGGGCTCGATCCTCATCCCCGACTGTTGCGGCATGGGACCCGTCCAATCCATCCCGCTTCAACTGTGGAACTCGCAGGTTCCACGCAATACTGCCCGGCGACGACCAGTCTGCCATCACCATACCTCGGAACACCGAAAGTACAGAAGGAACATGGCGCTACAGCGATCGACGTCTCGTCGCAGGCATGGCGCACGGACATGTCTCCCATTCCGATACGTACTAGGTTCCTGTAACCCTAAGCCTCCCCTTGGCCTATAAAAGGGGACGCTGGGATAATAGAAGGGGAGAGAGGGGGACGACACAGACGACACACGGGACAAGAGACGATCATCGACTCTACCCGCAATCACACACGAACTCTCACCAGAACCAAAGACAGCAAGTCTTCCGCACACCCTAAAATCGACCAATTGCTTGGTCAACATCCCAAGCAATCATCCGTGTCACCTAATATAGCACTGCTAGTTCTAGGCCTCGACCTCCCTCAAGTTCATCCGTGTAACCAGCTTGTACCCCCCCTGTACGAGCACTTCGGTGCAAGATAATACAATCCATCCTTCCCTGCTGGACGTAGGGTCTTCTTTTGACCGAACCAGGATAAATATTGTGTTCTTCTTGCATCACATCTGGGAGAGGGAGCACACAATACACAAATTCACTAGTGGATGATTGACCCCCTGGGTCAAAGCACCGACACAATGCAAACTACTCCTAATTTTGGAAGGGACTTCACTCCATCAAAGACTACTATAACTTTTAGTTGCTCTCAAGTAAGGCTAGATAACGAGTCGGCTCGGCTCGTTTTGGCTCGTTAGGTTAACGAGCTAGCTCGACGAGCCAGAAAGCCAGCTTGGCTCGGCTCGTTAAAAGCTCGAGCTAGCTCGTTAAGCTCGCGAGCCAGATATAAAAAAATCACAAAATGTAATATTTACATTTATCTAAAGCTTGATAATAGTAATAATACAAAAGTAAAATATCTAACCATCTTAAATTGAATAAAAAATTAATATGTGCTAATATATATAATATTTTATACATATTATATTAATAAAGAGCCAAAATTTCTATCTCTTTTTTTCGTCCAGCCCATTCAATCTAGCCTAACTGCCGGCCCACTCTACTCGGCCCACTCGCTGGCTCACGTTCTCTCGGCCCACTGGCTGGCTCACGCAGTCACGCTCGCTCCCGTACCCTCTTCTCCCCCGTCGTTCTTCCTGCCGATAAAAAAAATCGGCCACCGCCGCCGCCGTCGCTCCTATCGTCCCTGCCCGTGCCAGGGAAAATACTGTAAATTAGCCTTACAAAATACTGTGACCAGCGGGCGCTGTTCAGGGACGGAGGTCGCTAGATCGCTGCAGCCTGTGGCATGACGCCTTGATTGCGAGAAACGGAACAAGAGATGTTCGGGGGCGTCACAACGACGGCGAGAGGGAGCACGAGCGCGGCAGCTACGGTGATGAAAATCGCCGGCCACGGCCACGACGAGGAGGCGGACCGTGGGCCCAGCAGCGATGGCGAGGCGAACCGCGGGAGCAGCCGCAACAGCAAGGGTGCGGTGCCGTCGACGGCCCGTCGCCGGGCGCGGCAACAGGTGTGAGGCCCCGGAGGTAGAAGAGGAGACGCGAGGTCGCGTACTCGCGTGCGGCGCCGGGATGGGCGGGCAGCGTCCCGAGCTTGAAGACGAGACGCCAGGGTCGCGTGCGGATGCGGTTGGAATCGGACCGATGCACCTAGCAACAGATAAGGAAGTAGGAAAAAGGAAAAGAAAAGAAGATGGAAAAATAGAGAAAAATAAAAGATCAGGCGTAAGAACATGTAGGTAGAAAAAATAATTCTATACCTATAATTATATATATTTATTTTTTAATAATAAAGAGATAAAATCTCTCATTTTTTTAATGACCTCCTTTAACCTGTAAATGCATACCCTTCTATTTTTATATAATAGGAATCATATCAAATAGGGTATAGTAAGATGAATTTTGGACAAGGGTATACATAAGAATCATATTCTCATCCAACAAATAGAATATTCCGAGTAAAATGAATAGGGATTTAATCCTTATCCAAATCTAAATAGTAAAAGACAAGAGCGGAAGTCTATTTCTAACTCTATAGTCCCTCCGTCTCAAAAAGAAAGTCGTTATGGGATGCGTGCATGTCAAACTTTCTCAACTTTGACTAAGTTTGTAGAAAATACGTGCAACATTTATATCTCCAAATAAATTTGTTAAAAAACTAGACTTAAAGATCTTTCCGATGATACTAATTACTTAGCATAATTATTTATATATTATAATACATAATTGCCGATATTTTGAAAACGTTGACTTCTCGGAAAGCGAGAATGACATCTATTTAGGGACGGAGGGAGTATATGTAATCCGTGTCTATACAAGTTTGAATATCTCTTGTCTAGCATTATACGGAGTTGGATTCCAATAACTATTGGGCTACAAATATGATCTTGACTCGAAAACAACCAATTTTCCATACGGTTCTTATTCTGACATGACTAATGATGGAATACTCCGAGTAAGATCAATATAGATTCTAATTGTAATCCAAATAAAAATATAAAAGATCTTATATTTAACTTGAAAAATAGCAATACAATGAGTTGATAATGAAAAAATTAAATTGAAAGAAGTATAGAAAAATATAAAATATAAATAAATACTGTATGTAATACTCTCGTGTATTTTTAATTAATTGTTAGTTTTCTCTCCCGTTACAACGCACGGACATGTTTGCTAGTAGTATACTAATATACAAAAATTAATACAAGTTTCGCTACTTTTTTTCTTAAAATTGTGGCTCGTTTGACTCGCGAGCTGGCTTGTTATAGGTAACAAGCTAAAATCTTAGCTCGGCTCGTTATCTTAACGAACTCGTTATCTTAACGAACCGAGTCAAGTTGAGCTGAGCCAGCCACGAGCTGAGCGAGCTAACGAGCTTCGAGTTTTTCGTTCAGCCTTACTCTCAAGTAATAGTTATGTGCTGGGATGCCAAAATGTTTTATTGGTGGCTTCCTAGCTAGTATTTACAGTTGAAAAAAAAAATTAGCAACTCTAAAAATTTTATAGAGGCAAAAGCAGTTCGGTCCCAGACTTGTCCATTCCCTCGGCTTATTCAGGATAGTCGTAAGTGAGAAAATGGCATGTAGATTGGTTGTGCAAAATTCTCACAAGCTCTTTTTTTTAAAAATAATTTTTTCACGAGCTCTGAATTCGGATAAACTAGTACTGCCCCTAGAAACAAAATTTACAGGTAGCCAAACTTATTGACAATAACATCTGAGGAATGAAAATCAATTGCAGTGTTGTTCAAATGCTATTGTACTAGCTGGTCCTATGATATAAATTACACAGGACTTCAATATGAACAAAACACAGAACACACCCTCTACAACTGTAAGTAGCCATTCCAAAAAATAAACGCCCTTATTGAATTCTGGACTTATGTAGTAAGCACCTATCTGAACAGATTCAGATCAGAGTGAATGAAAGCGGTGTGGGATATGAATGGGACATTAGGATACATTCCACAAAGAGCACACCGCAAACACTCGAGCACTGTGAAGATCTGTATGAACGCGATAGACATCCAGAAGTACTGCATTGGCTTCCCCTGATAAACAATGCTTGGCATCCACGTACACATGGTAGCCACTGCTTGGGAGCCAGTGTCCAGAAGGATTGCTAGAATCACATGAAACCTCAAAAAGTGCGGCGACCACTTCCGCCTCACAACGAAGAAGTACACTGTCATAAATATCACCAGAAAGAGCCACCCAGGACACAGAGTCATGGTATCGATGAAGGTATACAACAGTGAAAACCCCTGCAAGTAAGAGTGAAGCTGGTAGATCACGTCGGCATAAGACCACATGTTGTGCAGTGGCAGCAAGTACGGCACACAAGCTAGAGTTCTCCACCACCATCTGGGTTTGGATGTCAGCTCAGGGTAGCTGAAAGATGCCAGTGAGGATGCCCGACAACTAAAAGACCTTGGATGCTGATTGTGCTGTCTTGTGAGTGATGGGATACCCCTGACAGAATTTTCCCTCAGGAATGATGTAGGCGTGCCATGATGAATGGAATCAGTACCAACTGAAAAATACAAACAATGATGAAAATTAAATCTATTATAGTAACTAGGGATAATAATCAAAGAATGTGACAATGGAACATATAGATAAATCCCTGGTCATTAAAGAAATCAGTATACAACACTTGCAAAATGATTTCATTTCGAATGTTATTCTAAACATAAAAAAGTATCAGTAGAGATAACTAAACCAAGGCTCAAACTCCACATCATGTTATATATCTTGTTGATAGCATGCTCTGGCTGGAAATCTGAACAATTCAAATTCATACCCTGTTCAAAATGATTGTATTTTGTTTATTAATTTGCATTGTCTCAAACATGTGCCTACTAGACATTATATATTTTTTCCCAGCAAACCTACAGAAAATGGGTCCTCAACAAGAATCAAAGGAATAAAGATCCTAAAACTGCAAAAGTTTTTTTTTTCATGATACACAAAATATTAAACTGTCAGGTAGAGCCCAGGAAATCAGCAACACAAGATATTATAGCATCTAATACATGACTATAAGTATATGATGACACATATTAGGAAACAAAATATTTGCCAGAAATAACATATAATGATAAGGTGAAATGAATATGCCAGCACACACAAAAGAATTGATAGTGCTAGCCACCTTCTGGAGAAGCACAGGATCCGTTAAGCAAAGGTAACTCTAAAGGCTCTACATCATAACAGCATTTCTTTAGTTATATTTCAGTTATCCTATTCTGGATATTCAATGACCCATTGTGTTATTGTCCCATGCTATGCATGCTTACCCATATTCTAGAGTGACAAGAGAGAATTATGAAGCTGAATAGCTGATTTTTACAGACTTTGCTAAGACAGCATTCAGAAATAACAAAGGTGGTTTTACAAGCTCAAATTGACTGCAGAAAAGAATAACCTATATAGTCCTAGTCACTATAATAATAATACTGTTCGAGAAGAAGCAGCATGCATGGATAAAATGGAATAGTTTAAGACAATACTTTGCTTCGACGCATACAGCGGTCTATGTTTAAAGGGAGGTCTTTGGGTACCAGAAGAAACATTCAGTTCATAAGAAAAGAACCAGCTTCATGATATCTTGTCTAGAACTAGAATTATCAATAAAAAAAGGTTTAATCAAGAAGATATAAAGGCAATAAAAGAGTACGTGCGTCGAAATTAAAGCGAACCAAAAGGAAACATATTTGCTGTCTTCATACCACGTAGAGCTCTTGCAGGAAAATGATTCGTCTTAACATGAAACTGGGTGCTCTTAAGACTTGATGATCTACCAGGAAAAGCTAGCACCTGAGCATTTCCAACAGATACGCCCTGACATAGAACCATTTTGCATGAGCCCGGCCTTAATCCTTATGCGGTTACCTGCGCTGCTGCACATACAAGTAAGCGAACTGAGTGCTTGGTATGACACTGAAAAAATCAGGGTTCCAAAAAGCGGCACTAAGCGCAAGCTTCAGCGCGCTGAAGCGCTAAGCGGACGGGTAGCGCTTCGCTATGGGGTATGAGGTGCAGCGTCTGCTGGTTCCCGCTCCCCGCCGGCCGCACGCGGCGCGCAGGGAAGCCACAGGGGCCGGGTGCCGTAGACGGTCCAGCGGAAGCAGGAGTGGAGAGGGAGGTCCGTACGCAGGGTCACCGGCCGGTGTGCGGAGGACGGAGGCGGGGGCGGGAGGCGGGAGGGGAGCCGCTGACACCGCCGCCGAACCTGGGACTGCCCCGCTGTCGATGAGACCGAGCCTGAGCGCCGCCTCCGTCGCCTGCGTGCCGAGCGCGAGTGGGGGAGGGAGCAGAGATGCAGAGCCGGCGCTGCGAGAAGACGAAGAAACGGCGGCGGACGGCGGACGGCGGCCGATCTGTGCCGTAGCGGGCTCCGCTGTACCGGAATGCAAGAGGAGCAGACCGGAGCGGGCAAGCGGAGGCCGCGCCGTCGGGTCGTAGGAAGGGATAGGGTTATGCAGCGGTGGGCTCGACCTCGGCGTCGCTTCCTACGACCTCCGCATACCGTGTTCTCCGATTTGGGCCTCGAACACAACATGGACCTCCGCGCTGGGCTCGAACAAAACAAGAAGCAGGCCCTAGGAAAATCTAGGCCTACCAAAACAAGAAGCAGGCCCTTGGAAAATCTAGGCCCATGTAGCTCTGGCTCGACCTCGGCGTTGCATTCGACCTCCTTTGCCTTTGCTACCGAATATAGAAAGTTGAAAATTCTGTTTCCATCAAATTGCCATTGCCATTTGATGCGTGCACGGTGTAGGTTGGCATAGATTAGGGTAATATTAAGGTGATTTTGTGGAAGATTCTTTGTTAGTTCTTGCCCAGACAAAGCCTGATGGGACCATTAAGTCTTTATGCTTCTGCAAGCAACGTTTGATTTGGCCCGGCGGAGCCACCAATATACCGTGGTCTGGCAGCCGCCACACCTAAATTCATATTAAAAAAGCGAATATATATAGTATATATACACGTATATATGCGAATATGAGATGAGTACGTACATAACTTTCTCGCTAGCCTGCCTATTCACTACGTACACTTGATGGGTCAAAGCCCAGTTGCCAAGAAGCTAGAAGGCCAAAACGGAGGGTGGAATAGGATCGACGTCATCACGTCAGTTTTGTAGAAGCTGACTGGTTGGACTCTGGACTCTTCCCATTCTAATCTACTTAATCAGATCTGGCAAATTTAGGGTCTGTTTGGTACAGCTCAGCTTCATTAGTAAAGCTATTTATTTTTAAAAAAAATAGCTTCATGAGCAACTCTCTAGATGAAGCTGAGCTATTTTATAAAAGTTGTTTGGCAAAACAGCTTCACCAACAACTTCATGTATAGATATGAGAGAGAAAGGAGGGGAGAGAGCTATGATACGCTACTATTTTCAGCTTCATCCAACTTCATATCTTTGTGAGAGGGGAAGAAAAACAGCTTCATGGGTGAAGCTGTTGTGAGCTGTACCAAATAGACCCTTAATTTGGGCGTAGACACCGGCACACTGCGGACAGCAGACGGTGGCGGCCACGTACGGCTTTGGCATTCTCGCCATCCATCACTGTGAAACACAAAGTGTCGGGTACAAAGGTAAGGGGTACCCTAAACCCTTCGATAAACTGACGCTCAACATAGCAACTATTTTTAAGACATGACCCGATCGGCCGCTCAAGCCCGCGAAGAAGGGCCCATCACACGACGGCCCCCCGCACCGGCAACAGCAACCAGTCGTGGGCCGACCCATCTCTGGGGAAACAGATGGACCAGGGGTCGAACGAACGACCCCTCCACCTCCACCTCGACCCCGACTGACGGACCAGGGATCGAATGAACGACCCTCGGGCGGGAAGCTCGATCAGCTTACCTGCTCCCGGAATGGGTTAAAGGGGATCCGATGCGCTCACCTGCCCCCGCCTAACGCCATGGGCGTCCATTACCGCAGTCAAATCCATCAACTCACCGCCCATGCCCTGGATCTCCGTCAACTGTGCTGCCGCTGTAACCACGTCGCAAGTACGGACTCTAGAGGCACCCCTCGAGCCATGAACAGGACAAGCCCTCGACCGTGTCTTCAGGGATACGACAAGGCCGAGCTGGTCTCGAACCCCCCCCTCGACCAGGGGGCTCGACCCCTGCCTCCAACCACTCTGGTATAGGGCCTGTCCCGTTCGCCCCGTCCCGCTTCAGCAACGTCCAGTCCACCATCACCATGCCCCGGAACACCGGAAGGATGGGAAGACCACGCCGCCACAGTGATCGACGTCCCTTCACCAGCACGGCGCCACGGACATGCCTCCCATGTCGCTACAGTTTAGGACCCTATACTCTCGGGCCTCCTCTTGGTCTATAAAAGGGGACGCCGGGATAGAAGAGGTGCAGCTCACATTCGCTCGGACACTCCGCATTCAGACATCGGCTCTGACCCTCATATACCACACACTCGACTGCTTGATCGACTTCTCAAGCAGCCAACCGACTTCCTAGGATAGCCCCGCTAGCCCTAGGCCTTAGCTCATCCTGAGCACCCCCGTGTAAACCAGCTCGTACCCCCCTCTGTACGAGCACTTCAGTGCAAGATAATACAATCCATCCTCCCCCGCTGGACGTAGGGCCTTCTTTGCCCAAACCAGGATAAATCTTGTGTTCTTCTTGCATCACATCTGGGAGAGGGAGCACGTAATACACAAATTTACTAGCCGGTGGTCTTGACCCCCTGGGTCATAACACCGACAGTTGGCGCGCCAGGTAGGGGACTTTGCGTGTCGATCAACTCCGAACTACTCTCCTAGATGGATTCCACGATCCCATCACTTCCATTCGCCACCGTCGTCTGGTTCAGGAGTCTAGAGTTCATGTCCTCGGGCCACGGCCACGACATGGTTCTACTCTCAGCTAGTGGCATGGACAGCAGCAGCTCCGGTACGCCGGGGCCAAGGAGGACCAGGCGACGGTCCCACCACTCGCACTTCTCGCCTGCGACCAAGAGGGGGCGCGAACGACGCCGCCGCACTCTTCGCCGCGCTGATCCCGCGACACCCGGATGTCGTCCCCCCGGCCTCGGCTGGCGACACAGTTCCTCCCTTCGGGGGCCTATTTGACCCATGCTTGCGGGTCGGGGCGGGTACCCCTCTGAGCCCGACTTTGGCTCTGCCATATCGTCGTCTCAGAGGGTCCCCGTAGCCTCTCCGACACACTCGGCCGCACCGTCGCCGCATAACCGGTTTCCACACGGGCTCTACAACAGCGCCAGACTCTGTTCTGCTTTTGTAGGCTCGTAGATGCGGACACGTTACGGGTCCCCAGGGAACCTGCTACGTGCGCCGATCAACCTCGTCACCACCTCTCCGCCGAACGAGCACCCAGAGCCACGACGAGCCCCGACCCCGGGTTGTCACACCTGAGGCACGTTACGGCGACGACTGGAGGAGGAGCACAGGGGATCTTTCCCCAACTTCTACCACGGCTACCCCGACTCGGACTCCCCCGATGAGGATTACGATCCCACCCGGGAATGTTTCCACCTCGATGGCCAGGGTGACTCCCAGGACGACGCCAACGACGCCGCAGCCACGGATGAAGGAGGAGGGGGCAACGCTACACCAGCACGAAACGCTGACCCCCCGAGTCCTGACAAAGCCAATCCACCTCAGGACGTCCAGATCACGCAGGTCTGAGAGCTGCTCGCCAAGCTTGAGGAGGAACGCCTACGACTTCAGCAGCTCGAGCACGCCCTCGAGCGAGATCACGGGCGGCCACAGGGTGGAGGAGCTCGCGAGTGGGCCCGGGAAGTCCATCGACAGATCATCGAGGAGGGGACAAACAAGCCCCGCGTCTACAACCGTGCCAGCCAAAATGTCGTAGCGGCCGCAATGCTGCTTCGTGACATGCCAACGCCATCGACACCTCAAGCGCGACGCATCAGGAACGAGATCCAGGGGCTTCTCCAAACCGCGACCGTACAACAGGCGGAGAGCTCGGCCTCGAGGCGCAGAGGAGCTGCCTCCGAGCATCAGGACATACCCCCTCGACAAAATCGAGAGGTATCCATCCACCAAGACAAAGTGCCCCAAGGCAGACTAGAGCAATGACCAGTTCGAGACCGTATCATCGACGATCGACCACCGTGGGAGAACAATCGACGCCGGCACGGCGACGCTGAGGCTCGAGGCTACAGCGCCCACCGAGGTGGGCGCTACGACAGTGACGAAGATCGATGTCGGTCTCTGGAACCACCGGGGCCACGAGTCTTCGGCAGGACCATCCGGCGAACCGCCTTGCCCGTCCGCTTCCGTCCACCCACCAGCCTGGTCAAATACAACGGCGAAACCAAGTCAAAGCTCTGGCTTGCGGATTTTAGGCTAGCATGTCTGCTAGGAGGAGCCGACAACGACCACGTCATCATTTGGCAACTCCCGCTCTTCCTCTCCGACACCGCTCGAAGATGGCTCGAGGAGCCCCCCCCCGGACTTGATCCAAGACTGGCCCGACCTGGTCAGGATCTTCGAGGGGAACTTCAAAAGCATCTACGAGCGGCCAGGGAACTCCTGGGATCTCCGCAGCTGCAAGCAGAAGCCAG
Source organism: Microstegium vimineum (assembly GCA_022036555.1). Lineage (NCBI taxonomy): Eukaryota > Viridiplantae > Streptophyta > Magnoliopsida > Poales > Poaceae > Microstegium > Microstegium vimineum. The sequence goes on along the minus strand of CM039141.1, from coordinate 20,924,942 downwards.
GGGAAACCCTCCGCGCCTTCACCCATCAGTTTTCGAGGCAGCGTACCGCGCTAACCCACATCTCCGACCACGACGTCATCACGGCTTTCATTGCCGGAACAACCTGCAAGGAGTTAGTACGGGAGCTGGGACAGAACACCCCCAAGACCGCCAACGAGCTCATAGACATCGTCGCCAACCACGCAGCTGGCGATGAGGCCGTTGGCGCGTTCTTCTACACATCCCCAGACAAGGGAAGGCCAAGGCAGACGAGCCCGGGGCTCGAACAGCGGGCCCAAGAGGAACAACAACAACAACGACAACAACAGCAAGAAGAAGAAGAAGAAGAACCAGCCGGGTCGACCCGACGCCGAGCCCGATGATCTTGTCGCTGCGGTAGACAAGAAGAAGCCTCGAGGGCCCCCTCTCAACGGGGGCGTTTTCGACAAGATGCTGAAGGAGCCCTGCCCCTATCACATGGGACTAACCAACCACAGTCTCGAGGACTGTCATATGCTCAAGAAGCACTTCAACTCTCTTGGCTTCAAGAAAGACGACAAGAAGGGGGATCCGCACGACGGGGACGACGGCAAGAACGGGGGTTTCCCCGAGATTCACGACTGCTACATGATCTATGGGGGACCTTCAACTCGACTCAGCACGCGTCAGCGTAAGAGGGAGCGTCGAGAGGTCTTCTCTGTTCGAGCCCAAGCTCCTCGATACCTCGACTGGTCCCACACGTCGATCACCTTCGACCAGGACGACCACCCCGAGCACGTCCCCAATGCAGGGGTCTACCCGCTCGTCGTCGACCCGATCGTACTCAACACCCGCCTCACGAAGGTACTCATGGATGGGGGAAGCAGCCTCAACATCATCTACGTCACGACCCTCGACCTCCTGGGGATCCCGAGGACCGCGCTCTTGCCCAGCGCGGGAGGATTCCACGGGGTCGTCCTAGGAAAGAAGGCACTCCCGATCGGCCGCGTCAAGCTACCCGTCTGCTTCGGCGTCCCCTTGAACTTCCAAAAGGAGGATCTGACCTTCGAGGTGGTCGCGTTTCGTGGCATCTACCACGCCATCATCGGTCGACCAGGGTACGCCAAGTTCATGGCGATCCCGAACTACGCCTACCTCAAGCTGAAGATGCCGGGGCCCACGGGGGTCATCACCGTCGGCACCTCCTTCGAACACACATACGACTGCGACGTCGAGTGCGTGGAAAGCGCCGAAGCCATCGACGAGTCGGCCGTCCTCGTGGCCCTCGACGACCTCACCAAGGAGATCCCCGACCCCAAGCGACACGCCGGCAACTTCAAGCCTGCGGAGGACACCAAGACCGTCCCGCTCGACCCCGGCCACGCAGATGGGAAGGCGCTGATGATCAGCGCAACCCTCGAGCCTAAATAGGAAGTCGTGCTCATCGACTTTCTCCGTGCGAATGCTGACGTATTTGCATGGAGTCCCTCGAATATGCCGGGCATTCCGAGGGAGGTCGCCGAGCACTCCTTGGACATCCGAGCTGGATCCAAACCGGTGAAGCAACAGTTGCGCCGCTTTGACGAGGAAAAGCGCAGAATGATCGAGGAGGAGGTCGATAAGCTTTTGAAGGCCGGATTCATCAAGGAGGTACATCATCCCGAGTGGTTAGCAAATCCCGTACTTGTCAAGAAAAAGAATGGAAAGGATAGGATGTGCGTAGACTACACTGGTTTAAATAAAGCATGCCCCAAGGTTCCTTTTCCATTACCACGTATCGATCAAATAGTAGATTCCACTACGGGATGTGAAACTCTCTGCTTCCTTGATGCGTATTCTGGCTATCACCAAATAAAGATGAAGGAATCCAATCAGCTCGCGACTTCCTTCATCACCCCCTTTGGCATGTTTTGCTACCTCACCATGCCCTTCGGTTTGCGAAACGCCGAGGCCACATATCAGGGATGCATGCTCCACGTCTTCGGGAAACACATAGGGCCGACCGTCGAGGCCTACGTCGATGACATCGTGGTCAAGTCCAAAACAGTCGGAAACCTGGTCGAGGATCTTGAGATCGTGTTTGGGTGCCTCAGGGCAAATCGTATAAAACTAAACCCTGAGAAGTGTGTCTTCGGAGTTCCTCGAGGCATGCTCCTAGGGTACATAGTTTCCCAACGCGGGATCGAAGCCAACCCTGAGAAGGTAACCGCAATCACAAGGATGGGCCCGATCAACGACCTTAAAGGCGTGCAAAGGGTCACGAGGTGCCTCGCCGCCCTCAGCCGGTTCATCTCAAGGCTCGGAGAAAAGGCACTACCCCTTTACCGCCTCCTAAAGAAAATGGAACACTTCGCGTGGACCGTCGAGGCCGAGGAATCGCTCTCCAAGCTCAAAGCCTTGCTCACCTCGCCACCTATCTTGGTACCCCCGAGCCCGGCTGAGCCCCTCTTGCTCTATGTCACGGCAACTACCCAGGTAGTCAGCACTGTCGTAGTGGTCGAGAGGGCGGAAGAAGGACATGCCCTGCCGGTTCAGAGGCCTGTCTACTTCGTGAGCGAGGTACTTTCCGAGACTAAGGAGAGGTACCCCCTCATACAGAAGCTGTTGTACGCCATCGTCCTCACTCGGGGCAAGCTCTAGCATTATTTCCTGGGCCACCCGTCACTGTTGTCTCATCTTTCCCCCTCGGGGAGATAATCCAGAACCGGGAGGCGTCTGGAAGAATCGCCAAGTGGTCAGTCGAGCTCAGGGGGGAAACCCTCTCCTACGCCCCTCGGAAGGCCATCAAGTCTCAGATATTGGCAGATTTCGTTGCAGAATGGACCGACACCCAACTACCCCCGGCACAAGTCCAGACCGAGCTCTGGACCATGTACTTCGATGGGTCATTAATAAAGACGGAGGCGGGCGCCGGGCTGCTATTCATATCACCCTCAGGGGTTCACATGCGCTACGTCATTCGTCTCCACTTCCCAGCTTCCAATAACGTAGCCGAGTACGAGGCCCTCGTCAATGGTCTGCGCATCGCCATCGAGCTCGGGGTCCGACGCCTCGACGTTCGGGGGGCTCTCAGTTGGTAATCGACCAGGTGATGCTGCCACGACCCCAAGATGGAGGCCTACTGCAAGGAGGTCCGAAGGCTCGAGGACAAATTCTAAGGTCTCGAACTCAACCACACCGCCTGCTGGTTCAACGAAGCTGCTGATGAGCTGGCCAAAATCGCGTCCACTCGAGGAACAATCCCTCCCGACGTCTTCTCGAGGGACCTTCACGAGCCGTCCGTTGACCTAGGCTCGGGGGCTCCCGCCCTCGAGCAAGGGGTCGATCCACTAGCCTCGACCGATTCCCCCTCGAACGGGGAAGAAGTCATGGAGATCGACGGGACAGCCACAACGCCAACCCCCTCGACGGATTGGCGTGCACCCTACCTCGAGTATCTGACACGGGGCGAGCACCCAGAGGACCGCACCGAAGCCCGCCGCATAGCTCGACGCGCCAGAACCTACGTCTTGTATGGGGACGGCCGCGAGCTGTATCGACGCAGCCCTTCCGGGGTACTTCAACGTTGCCTCACCCTCGAGGAGGGGAGGGCGCTACTAAAGGACCTACACTCGGGGCTTGCGGCCACCACGCGACGCCAAGAACGCTGGTAGGAAGCGCCTTTCGACAAGGCTTCTACTGGCCGATGGCCGTCGTCGATGCTACCAAACTCGTTCGATCTTGCAAAGGGTGCCAATTCTACGCCAGGCAGACCCACCAACCCGCCCAAGCTCTTCAGATGATACCCATAACTTGGCCATTTGCAGTATGGGGGCTCGACATGGTTGGCCCCCTGAAGAAGACCAAAGGTGGCCACACCCACCTCCTCGTGGTTGTAGACAAGTTCTCGAAGTGGATCGAGGCTCGACCCATCGCCAACATCCAGTCTCGACAAGCCGTGCTATTCTTCACCGACATCATCCACCGCTTCGGGTCCCCAACGTCATCATCACCAACAACGGCACCCAGTTCACCGGCAAAAAGTTCCTGGACTTCTGTGACCACCACCACATCAGGGTGAATTGGTCTGCAGTCGCCCATCCTCGAACTAACGGCCAGGTCGAGCGTGCCAATGGTATGGTTTTGCAGGGCCTCAAGCCAAGGATCTTCGATCGGCTGAACAAACATGGCAAGAGATGGGTCGATGAGCTACCCACCGTCCTATGGAGTCTCCGAACGACACCAAGTCGAGCCACGGGGTTCTCCCCGTTCTTCTTGGTCTATGGATCCGAGGCCGTCCTCCCCATGGACCTCGAATACGGGTCCCCTCGACTAAAAGCCTACAACGAGCAAGCCAACACAGCAGCCCGAGAGGACTCCCTCGACCAGCTCGAGGAAGCCCGAGACGTGGCCCTCTTCAAGTCGGCAAGGTACCAGCAAACGCTGCGGCGCTACCACGACAAACACGTACGCAAAAGGGACCTCGACGTCGGCGACCTCGTGCTGCGCCGCCGACAAAGCAACAAGGGACGTCACAAGCTGACGCCACCTTGGGAGGGACCCTTCATCCTGGCGGAGGTGCTGAAGCCAGGCACTTACAAGCTGAAGAATGCCAAGGGCGAGATCCTCACCAACGCATGGAACATCGAACAGCTACATCGCTTCTACCCCTAAGGCCTCGAGGCCTCGTACATTTTCCGCATTATGTACACTTATCGCATTATGAATGAAAAAATGTTCTCGAAATACATTTCACATTCGTTCATAACTCTAAGGTAGCCTCGACTCTGCCCCGGCAAAGTCAAGCCTCCCTCGGGGGCTGACAGGGGGGACCCCCCCTCCTAAGTCCTCTAAAAACTCGAACATTTTTTTCAAAACTCAGCACCTCTTTTCCTACCTTTGCCCCGAGCACGCTTTGCGGCTAAGTAGAAAACGCCTCGAACTTCCTAAGGGTCGAGGGCCGTCGAGCCGGGGACTCTCCTACGCCTTAGGGCTATGGTATCCCCACTCGCTCCCCCTCCAGGGATACGAGCGTGCGTCGAAAACTTAGTCCACAGGCAACGACTCAGGCAAAGAAAAACAGAGACAGCTCAAGAAATAAAAACAACCAGATGCATCCCAAACAAAATGCATAAAAATTAAGAAGCCCCCAAGGGCTCGACATCGTATCATTACAAAAGCTAAACTATTACATGGACCTTCTTGTCCAGATTTGGCTCGTAGGCCTCGTCTATTCCTCGCCGTCTCCATTCGCCGAAGGGAGCACTTCAGGCTCAAAGAGCTTCGCCAGTTCGCCTCCGGGCACCTCTGCGGCCTCGATCAGCTCGTGGCATCTCGCCATGTTCTCTTCGTCAGTCAGCCTCGGGTCGGTGACGAAGCCGCTGGCAACGACGTTGAGGTCGTAGATGTAGCCGGAGCGGACGACCGCGAGCGCCCGCTTCACGCTCATGTGCAGAGCAGCACTGACTTGCTCCATCACCTCTTGCGTCATGGAGTAGAAGCGGCGCAGCAGGGAGTCTCCTCGAGCGTCGCCCTCGACCGCCGGCTCTGGCTCGACCCCCAGGTCGTCGCAGAAGGAGGAGATGGTGCCCTCGAGCCTCTCGTTAAGTCCCGCCTCCCCCCCGAGGAGGCCCTGAAGACTGGACAGGTCCTCGTGGGCTCTGGCCTTTTCCGCTGCGAGCTCTGCCAGAACGAGCACATGACTCAGTCAGAACCAAAAAGCAAGAGAAGGGTCAAGACCGGGCAAGCTCAAAAGCACTTCCAAAAAACTTACCTTTGGCATGCGCCTCCAGGGTGACGTAGCCCTGCTCGGTCCTCTCGAGTTGATGGCGGACGTCAACAAGCTCCGCAGCCTGGTTGCCGACCTTAGCCTGGAGGTCCTCGATGACCTTGCGAGCACCATCGAGGGCCCTCTTCTGGCTAGCCGCCACCTCCCCCAGAGTGGCGATCTGGGCTCGGGCCTTCTCCTCCGCAACGCCCAGCGCATCGCGTTCACGGGAGACGCCATCAACGTCCCCCTGGAGCCCCCGGATACTCTCCGCCGCCAGGGTCAGCTCCTCCTTCAGCTGGCGGCCCTCCTCCTCCGCCTTGCGCCGGGCCTCCTGGGCAGCATCCCGATGCTGCCCGACCTCGATGACCGCCTTGAGGGCGGCCTCAACCCTCGACTGCACACCGTCTCCTGGGCGGCCCGGGCTCACTAATGCGCAGCGGCCACCCTAGCCCTCACCTGGGCGACCTCAGCCTCGGCCCTCGACCGTGCCCGGGAGGCCTCCTCCCGCGCGGCTGCCGCCTCGACTTTAGCCTGGGCGGCCTCGGCCTCCGCCTTCTCCAGCGAAGTGCGGAGGGCAGGAAGCTGCTCCTGCACCCGGAGGATGAATTGGGACTTGTCGTACGACCTCGCCCTCAACGTCTGACAGGGATGAAAAGGAAGGTCATCAGAAAAGAGCAGCCAGGTAACCCAAGCAAGACCAAAGGAAGAACGAAGCTTACCTCCATCCCCGGTGCAGATCTACGGAAGCAACCTCCGCGGACAGGCGCACCACGTGCTCGAGCTTGAAGAGGGTGCGCCCTGGGTCTCGGGGGTCGGCCAGCTCGAGGGGCTCCTGCCCCCAGAACCCGCTTCGGCGGTCGATCCTCTCCTGGACCTCCCGCATGATGCCCTGGCGCATCTCAGGGCCACCCCCGTGGAGCACCACCCGCTCCGCCAGAGTAGGGAAGGGAGCCGCCCCCTCGAGCTGGGCTCTCCCGACATTGGGGTCACCTTGCGGGGCCGCCGCTGGCCCCTCCGAGTCATCACCCCTAGGCGGAAGAAATCCCCGCCAGGAGAACCCTGCACGGTGAAGAAAGCAAACGATCAGCATCGCGAGACGACGATTACCTCGAGACTCGCTGCGGGTAGGCTAAGTCGGAGGACGGATTACCTCGAGACGATGATTGCCCGACCTCAAGACGAGGCTGAGCAGCTGCCCTGGACATTGTCACGTCCGGCGCGTCGCTCCCGTGCACCGCGACGGTGGTCCCCTCCGGTTCTGACCGGGGGACCGTCGCTGCGGCCATCTCCCCCGGGCCCACTAGATCGGCCACCATCTCGGCCACCTCTTCAGCAGTGGCCGTCGCCGACATCCCCGCCGTCTCCACCACGGGCGTCGCCTCAGGCTGCTCGGCCCGTCCCCCTCCTCAAGCTCTGGAACCGGCGCCGAGGTCCCCTCGACGAAGGCCTCCGCCGGCGATGGTTCCTCCGACGCGGCAGCAGCCTCGCTCCCGCGCTCGAGCCGCAGACGCGCCTCCCGCGTCGCGAGGCTCTCGGGCAACCGCCTCGGCACCGGGCGCTCCGACGTCTCTCCCTAGACGGCGAGGGTCAGGTCGACCACCTCTACTTCCACGGCGACTTGGGGCTCGACCTCCTCTGCCACGGCCGTCGTCGACGTCGGCTATGCGCCTTCTGAGGCCGTGGGCGCACCTCCCTCTGACGGGTGGGTGGGCACGACCTCGACCGCCACTCCGGTGGACCCCGCCGACGCGGCGGGCTGACCCGTCTATTCCCCCGCCTCAGCTAGCTCCGTGGCGGCCTGCGCGTGCCCTCGCCCCATCACCTCCCGCGCCTTTGCCGCCCACGCCGCCTCTGGTGTGAGGGTCGAAGGGGGCGGGGCAGCAGGACTGGCCCCGACGGCCACCTCGATCGCAGCCTCCGTCCTCAGCCTCTTGGCCGGGGTGAGGGACACACCCTCCGCCGAGCGCTTCGACCTAAAAAAGAAGCCCATGAGGTAAGCACTTGGGCGATGGTAAGCACGAGTCATAACCAACGAAAAACACTCGGGATCAGCAGGAAAGCAACTTACCCCAGCGGGGTCATGGGGTTCCGGCCAATGGACTTCGAACCGCTCGGGGGCTTATGCGGGGCGCGACGGGAGCTACTTCTCCTGCCAGTGCTAGCCGTGGCAGGGGTCGAGGCCGCCCCTAGCGCCGTCTCTTGGGCAGGGGCCGACGACACTCCCGTCGCCCCCCTCCTGGCCTCCTCCTGCGCCGACGGGCCCGGCACCCGCACGCTCGACCGGGTGGGCGCCGGAGGCGTGCTCGATCGACCCCTCGACGAGGATCGCGATGAACGCCCGCGCGTCTGACGCGACACTTCACCTTGAGGAACCACGGGGCGCTCGCCTCGCGGCCCGATCTCGCTAGTGGCGGCCGACCTCGACGTCGACCCCTCTCCTCCTCCGGTTCCAGCAGCCGCCCTCTGCCGATCAGGCACCGCTTGTTCCTCCCGAGCCCTCCTTGTGGCTCAGCCTCCCCATCGCTGCTCTCCTCCTCCTCCTCATCCTCCTCCAAGGGCGACTCCTCCTCGGAAAGGTTGGCCCGCCTCTGCCGGGCTCGGCGTTGTTCACGCTCCTGCTTTTCTCGGTCCCTTTTGCCCTTGTCCTTCTTGGCCTTGTCCGTGGCCTTCTTGTCCTGCTCGGCTTGAAGGCGCCTCGCCTGGGAGTCGCCCTGCTCCTCCTTCACCGGTGGCAGTGACTTCCGGAAGACGACGTCCCCCTGAGGAACACAAGGTAATTAGGACGCAAGCAAAGAAGGCGAACAAGGCAGACATGAGAACACTAACAGAGAAAGGGAGTCATACCAGCTGGACGTGTCCCTGGTCCGGCATCATGGGGACGCTGGCGACGCCCCCGGTCTCGAACACGCCCGCGAAGGAGGCACGTACATGGCGGGCCACCCTCTCGGGCGGTAGCTCGTCCCCCATGAGGCAACACCCCGTGAGGTCGACCCCCGGGCGCATTTCGTCGAGGCGTAGAGGTCGAGCCATCAGCGGCACGACCCGCCGCTGATGGAAAGCCGACGCGACGATCGCCGCTGTGAGTCCCGCCTTTTTCAGACGGTCGATCGCGCCGAGCAGGTGGACGAGACGCGACTGCTTCTTCTTCTCGACGCCGTACCTCCAGTGGTCGGGCCTCGAGTCGATCGTCCTCCCGGTGTAGGCGGGGAGCAAGCCGTCGTCGTTCCTCAGGTAGAACCACCCGGAGTGCCATCCGGAGTGGCTCGATGAGAGCTTCGCCGGGATCCAACTGTCTGCCCACTTGAGGGCGATGTTGCAGCACCCCGTCCTGACCATCTTGCGGTTGCCGAGCCCGGCCGACACGTGGAACAAGCTCGCCTCGAACAGGTGGAGCCACAGCTCCCAGTGAGGCTCGATCCCCAGGTACCCTTCGCACATGGCGGTGAAAACCGCCGCGTGACAGATACCGTTGGGGGTGAGGTGCTGGAGCTCCACGCCGTAGTGGTGGAGGATCCCGCGCAGAAGACGGTTGGGAGGGGCGCCTAGCCCCGCCCGGTGGAAGACTTCAAAGCTGACCACGTAGCCCTCCGGCGGGTTGGGCTCCGCATGCTCCTGCGGTGGCACTACCCACTCCGGCTGGTCGACGGAGGTGATGGGCCGGAGAAGACCGCTCTCCACCAGATCTCCTAGACGCGCAACGGTCGCTGAAGATGGGAGCCAGGCATCGGGGCCGTGCAGGCTATATCTGGCCACGGGGGCAGGGAGGCTGATGCGCTCGGATGTGGGGGTGGAAGGTGCGTTCCCAATCTCTCCTCTCCCTACTCTTGCGCGCGCAGAGGTCCGGCTCGGAAGGAGGCAGGGAAGGCAATGGCGAGAAGGAAGCATCCGACTCCTCACCTCCGGTATTTATAACCGGGAGCCCAACCGGCGGATCCAACGGACAGGCAAGTGAATCTTCGCATTTAATGCGCCCACCTACTACCTCCTCGTATTCCTCCAGGATAAGGCGCGCCCGTCGCGTCATCGGGTTCCACACCGCACTCCGCGTTGCGCCCTGTGCCTGCTACTGTTGCGGCTGAACGGACATCTCCTAAAAAGGCGCGCGACGGTAAGCGTTATCTTCGGAGGTACGCAACCGACGACGGGCCGTTAAAATCTCGAGGGGACGAAGGCTGGCCCTCGAGCGGGGTTCAACAGCCACCCTCGAGTACCTGAGGACAGAAACGACCTCGGGTTATGGACTCCGATCCACCCCCAAAAATCTCGAGGGGACGAAGGCTGGCCCTCGAACGGGGTTCGACAGCCACCCTCAAGTACCTGAGGTCTGAGGGACCTCGGGTTATGGACTCTGGTCCACTCCCAAGTCTCGAGGGGGCGAAGGCTGGCCCCGTGCACAGGGTTCGACAGCCGCCCTCGAGGACTCGAGCCCAACGGGCGGATCCAACCAAAATGCAGGTATGTCCCCACATTTAATATACCTACCTACCTACCCCCTTTTTATTCCACAGGATAAGACGTCACCTTCAGAGGCGAGCGGCAGACGTCAACCCGTCCGTCAAATCTTGAGGGAGCGAAGGCTGGCCCTTACATAGGGTTCGACAGCCACCCTCGAGTACCTGAGGTCAGGAAGGACCCATGGTTATGGACTCCGGTCCACCCCTAAAATCTCGAGGGGGCAGAGGCTGGCCCTACGAACGGGGTTTGACAGCCGCCCTTGAGTATGCGAGTCAGGGATGACCCGGGGGGGCCAGGCGCGAGCCCCTAGCTCAAGAACGAACTCTCGAGGCCCCCCGGGACGTATCCAAGGCATAACAACGGAATACCCAAGGATCCCTACGCCGGGAGGCATCGAGCCACCAGCTCCCATCGAACGGAGCTGGCACCTAGGTAAGCCATACGGTCTTGCTTAATGAAAACGCCTCAGGGCTTCTAATCGACCCCTATCGAATGGGGCACGAGTTCTCACTTGGATTTTTACCCGTACCGGGCACGATTTCTACGGATTTCAGCCCGACACCAGCTCACAGAGGACTTCGAGGCTCGTCCTAACGAGGATAGCACGATGCTCTTCGCCCCGCAATCCAAACGCAAGGATCTGTGGGAAGGGCGCTAGGAGGTAGTGAAAGCCCAGCCACGCAGGGCTCGAGGGCCCGACTATGCACGGCACCCCTCGACGAAAGAGGGTCGAAAACACTCGTGACCTGGCAGACAGAGTTGACCTCTCGGTAGGGGCACCGTGACTCCAGTAACGCTCGAGGGAGCGAAGGCTGGCCCTCGGAAGGGTTCGACAGCCGCCCCCGAGCACCCCTCTTTTCAGGGAAAGGAACGCTCATAACGTGGCAAACGGAATCGACTGCTCGGTAGGGCACCACGACCCTAGGTAATCCCAAATCCCCTCGATAAGGCACATATCATAGCCCCCAGAGGAGTTCTTAATCACTCCTCTGGGGCCTCGGGGGCTACCCCCGCGGGGTGCGCTCGCGCGCACCCCACGGAGAATCGAACCTCTTACTAACTCTGCAGGTCAAAGCCACATATCATAGCCCCCAGAGGAGTTCTTAATCACTCCTCTGGGGCCTCGGGGGCTACCCCCACGGGATGCGCGCGAGCGCACCCCGCGGAGAATCGAATTCCTTACCAGCCCTGTAGATCATCGGCGATAGCCTCTATACGGATTCTTCTTATCCGCATAAAGGCTCGGGGGGCTACTGTCGGGTACAAAGGTAAGGGATACCCTAAACCCTTCGATAAATTGACGCTCAACATACCAACCATTTTTAAGACAGGACTCGATCAGCCGCTCAAGCCCACGAAGAAGGGCCCATCACACGACGGCCCCCCGCACCGGCAACAGCAACCAGTCGTGGGCCGGCCCATCTCTGGGGAAACAGACGGACCAGGGGTCGAACGAATGACCCCTCCACCTCCACCTCGACCCCGACTGACGGACCAGGGATCGAATGAACAACCCCCGGGCGGGAAGCTCGATCAGCTTACGTGCTCCCGGTATGGATTAAAGGGGATCCGATGCGCTCACCTGCCCCCGCCTAAAGCCATGGGCGCCCATTACCGCAGTCAAATCCATCAACTCACCGCCCATGCCCTGGATCTCCGTCAACTGTGCTGCCGCTATAACCACGTCGCAAGTATGGACTCCAGAGGCACCCCTCGAGCCATGAACAGGACAAGCCCTCGACCGTGTCTTCAGGGATACGACAAGGCCGAGCTGGTCTCGACCCCCCCCCCCCTCGACCGGGGGCTCGACCCCTGCCTCCAACCACTCCGGTATAGGGCCTGTCCTATCCGCCCCGTCCCGCTTCAGCAACGTCCAGTCCACCATCACCATGCCCCGGAACACCGGAAGGACGGGAAGACCATGCCGCCACAGTGATCGACGTCCCTTCACCAGCATGGCGCCACGGACATGCCTCCCATGTCGCTACAGTTTAGGACCCTATACTCTCGGGCCTCCTCTTGGTCTATAAAAGGGGACGCCGGGATAGAAGAGGGGCAACTCACATTCGCTCGGACACTCCGCATTCAGACATCAGCTCTGACCCTCATATACCACACACTCGACTGCTTGATCGACTTCTCAAGCAGCCAACCGACTTCCTAGGATAGCCCTGCTAGCCCTAGGCCTTAGCTCATCCTAAGCACCCCCGTGTAACCAGCTCGTACCCCCCCTGTACTAGCACTTCAGTGCAAGATAATACAATCTATCCTTCCCCGCTGGACGTAGGGCCTTCTTTGCCCGAACTATGATAAATCTTGTGTTCTTCTTGCATCACATATGGGAGAGGGAGCACGCAATACACAAATTTACTAGCCGGTGGTCTTGATGTGACACCCTGTGTCAAGCTTGCATTAGGATCATCATTAACCACTAAGCACAAGCATTTCATTGCATTCATGTTGGCATATGCTATCATTTCATGTGTGTGTTTATATGTTTTGAAACTAGAATTAAATAGGTGTTGTGTGCTCAATCTTGTGATCAATCTGTTTAGCTAAACCTTGTTATGCTTAGAGTAAAGTATGGTTTGCTTTATGTTTATTTACCCTGCTTAATTAAGCTCAGTTTATCTGTTAAAGAATTAAAGTAATTCTTTTCCTAATTAGCTTAAATAAGTTTTTAATCCTCAACTCTTGAACTAATGGTTTTCAGAATTTATGACCTACATGAAAAAGGTAGAGAATAATATTCTGAACAACTTTGGTTTAAGTGTCAAAACTTGGTTTGGAGTTTTTGAAATTGTTTTGAAGCAAATTCAGTTTGAATCAAATAAAAGAAAATGGAAAAAAGGAAATCAGATCTGGAATGGGCCGGCGCCCCGCTTTCGGCCCACTCGGTCTCGACCGCCGCTTGATAAAGTGATGGACCGAGGGTCGAACGAACGACCCCCGAGCAGGAGGCTCGATCAGCCGATCGACCCCCCCCCCCCCTCGACTTCGACCCCTCGAAGTGACGGACATAGGGTCGAACGAACGACCCCCGAGCAGGAGGCTCGATCAGCCGATCGACCCCCCCCCCTCCCGCGCGCTCACCCGCGCGTCGCACAGCACACGTGCCACGCACATGCCCGAACGCACGCGCCGCATACGCCCACGCGCACTCGCCCGACCGCGGGCTGAGCCGTACGTCGGCGTCACCTGCCGCGTGGCCGCCGATGCTTGACCGCGGGTGTCGAACACGCCACGCCGCCGCTGTTGCTCTGCGCCGCACCCTGCGGCCCTGCACCGACATCGCTACCACGCCCTGCGTCGTGCCATTGCGTCGCATTGACGCCGCTGCAAGCGCCTGCCGCCGACCAGCCCCTCGCTCTGTCTCAGTCGTGTCCGCACCCGCACCCACGATAACGACGCTAGGACCGAGCTTGCATCGCATCGCCGCCGCTGACGCCCCTGCTTCGCCGCCGCAGTGTCGCGTCCGATCAGCTCCACGCCTTGTCGCACTCGCAATCGAACGCGAATCCGCGCTAACGGCGCGTCGACCAAGTTCCGCGCTCTGTCTCGCGCGCTGCCGCCTCTGCCTTCGCGCGTGCAGACACGCCAGCGCCGCTGCCACCCGCCCACCATCGCGTCACGGTCCCCTTTGGCCGCACCGGTCGGCCATGACCGTGCAAAAGGGAGCACCTACACCTCCTCTCCCTCCCACACTCGTCCGCACTCATCCTCACTCGCTCACTCGCGCGCATTGCCTCTGTTCTCGCCGCGCCGAGCGCCAACAGCACCGCAACGCCCCCTTTTCAAATCCGCCACCATCGGAGCACCTCGGCTCGATCCATCTCGCACTAGCTTTCGCCTTCGCCCCGCACACACGCTGCTCGCCTCGCTTTCACCAGCCAAGCACTCCAGTCGCCGGAACACCTCCGTCGTTCCTCGGCCCCGAGTCGCCACCGCACCGACCAAACAGTGTTCACCCCTCACCGTCTCGCCCCCGATGCCTTCATCTTCGTGGAAGCTTCACCGGAGCTAGCAGAGGTGAGAACACCTTTTCCCTAGCTATAGTTCGCCCTAAATCAGCACAGCGCCGTTGGCCGTGCGCCATTGCCGCCGCCGCGGAGCTTGTACGTGGTTAGGATTCCACAGAGCCCCTCCGGCTCAACCAACCCTCGAACCGCACTCACCACATCACCGCGATGCTCACGCAACCCTACGCCGAGCCTCGCGTCGCCGGTGATCACCTCGCCGCGTCGCACCGCTGTGCTGCACCGCAACCGCACGCCGCCGACCACTTTCACGGTCGCGCCGGTTCAACCAACTCCACCAGTGGATGTGCGTCATCATCCCGAGCCTACCACACCCAAACCCACCGTCGGAGACCTCACCGCCGGCGGGAACGCGCCTGTCAGCGCCGTCCTCTGCTCCCTGCTCGTCGACAGATGGACCCCATGTTGACCGAGGGCCCGCCTGTCAGTCGCCCCGCGCGCCTCTACGTGTATTGGGCCAGGCCCAGTACTGTTTCCCCCACAGGCCGGTTTCCGAAATGAATTTCGTTTTCCTATTTTCAGTAATGTGTTAATGCTTGTTTAATTTATATCTAGAGTTTGGTAAATCCTAAAATGGTGAAATCAATTTTGTTAGACTCTATAAATGATGATCTTTCTGTTAAAAATATAAAAATGATTTTTGGAGAATGTCTTCGGTACTAATGTTTAATTAGTTGTTTTCTGCATATATCAAAGTTAATTGTGTTCCTGCTTAAAATGGCTAAATAAAAATGTAAGGTTTTTATGCTAGCTCTGTTATCCTGTGTAGAAGCTAGGAAAAATGTAACATGCCATGTTTCTATGTAAGTTTTATTTATCATCTATTAAAATGTGTTTCTGCTGTTTTCTTAGATTAATTCCTGTGGTAAATATGTGCATGTATAAATCATGGAACTTTCTTGATAAATATGTTTTTAAGTATAGATTCTGCTAAAAATAAGTTATAGCATGTTTTACCCTGTTAGCTAGTAGCTCTAATTCTAAGTGCTTTTTTTGCATTTAATTTCATCTTTTTGTATCTGCTAGCTGGTAGCTTTGCTATGAGTGATTTTTCTGCAGTAGCATCCAGTATGCTTGCTTTGTTCCCTGTAATTTCGGTAGATTTTTCTGAGTAGTTTATAATAGGCTTGCTGTGTAAAGTAGCTTTGTGGTAATTAATTGGCTAAATGTTTAGAGTCACTTTTAGTGTGCTAAATCTTGTTCAAGCATCATCCCTGCACCATCAAGTTACTTATTTATGCATTGCAATCATTTAGGATCAGTGGAGGAACACCAGGAGCCAACCCCAGAGATAGAAGCTCAGGAGGTGCAGGAGCTAAACGAGGAGTACCACGAGTCCGACACTAACCTCCCCGAGTGCCCTGACCACCAGCCCTCCACCTTCGCTCAAGGCAAGCCCCGGAGCATTCTTAAGCCTTCCAATATTTACAATTAATCTACTTGAGTATTTTATACTGTGATGCATTAGGTGACAGGAGTTGTTTGAATCCCAAATTGATGCATTACCTTCCTTGATTATTGTTTTACCTACCTTGTTACCCTGTTAATAAAAGTAAAAGCAACCGCTTAGCCTGCTTAGAATAAATGGTTACTTTTATATTTATGTTTCGTGTTATCCCGTGGGGGTAATACTATCACGGTTGGCTATATTTGCTATCATGGAAAGAACCAATGGTAGTAATGAAATGCGGTCAACTGGAAGAAAGAGGCACCAAGTGGTTTTAGACTTGGGGGCAGTCCGTCCGTTGGATCGTATAAGTTTGTATACGATGGTGGCCCTCTTACATCTTTGAATGCGCCCTTTCACATAGGGGTCGTTGTGAGTATCGACCTCGAAGCCGAGTAAACACTGTCCGGGCCGGCGCTCAATCTGCTGTGAGCACCCTCTAGTTTGTAGATACGACCTGCCCCGTGGTGGCCAACTGATTTCTACAATTGGGTGGACCAATGCGAGCCCGCGGCGATACTACCTGGACTTTGTTGAGCGGTAACCCAATGCATGGACCCGACGGGGAAAGTGTGGGCGTGTGTTAAAGGTAATCTTGCCAGCTGGTTGTATATCAATTCGAATTGCCGCCCCCCACTGGATGTGGGGGATTATGCTGAGCTTCACCACGGTACAACTCCATGTGACATCGTAATGGTTCTACTAAAATATTGATGAAAGAATTGGATATATGTTATTATATTGTTTGAGTAGTTGAAGTGAGTGCTCTAGTACAGGCGCAAACCTAGAGATAATAATAATAGGATGGAAAATGGTTGTTCTCTAATCTTTAATTTCATCTTGTTCGATTTTCCGCAAAAGCAAGTTTACCCAGATCCACATAAATAGTCTTGCATACCCTTGGAGTCTTTATTTTCAGTTAGACGGGTAAGTCTAGCTGAGTACATTCTCGTACTCAGGGTTTATCCCGTTTGTTGCAGATGGTCAAGTATACGTTGGCTATTGTAAGCACTGTCTCTATCCTTTCGAAGGATAAGAGGAGTAGGCCTTGGGCAAGGTCTTCTACGAGCTCATCTTTTGCTGTTGTCGGACTTGACCTCGTGAGCACCCCTATCTTTTAATGATTTTAGTGTGGAGTAAAACTTTGGGTTCAGTTTCAAACAATGTTTTATTCGACCACAGGTGTTGTGACGTAAGTACTACTTTTATTTGGAACAAAGTGTTGTAATAACTTTATTCGTACTTCAAGTATTTTCGGTTTATTTGTGGCTCGTTCGAATGTGCATACCTGAGTTTGCGCGATCCTGGTTGGATATACGATTGGTAGAAATCCTTCGAGATTTCCGGACTACCGGGATTATATGGGCTCAAGTGCTTTAAGTGGCAGTTAAATTAGCTACTTTGGTACTTGATCTCTTATAATTTGGACGGTTCCGTCACACTTGACCCCCTGGATCATAACACCGACACAAAGCCATCTAAACATAGCCTAAGACGTGGTGCACGAACACCGAGGAGAGCCACGGAGCGAGTCCAAATCACTTGCAAACCCGCCACATCTAAAAATAATTTCTGCCTCCGCCACTGTTTATCAGCAGACAGATGAGGGTCTGATGATGTCAACATTATTGTGCCATTGCCTGCAACTTGTATTCCTGTTGAGCTTTGGTTGCATCATGAATTCATGATCCACTATCTGCTAGTATATTGAATCCCTGCCGTTGGACCCTCAGGCTCCAGGCTCTCGGCTGTCTCCTTACTATCGGGCTGCATTCATGCTTCGTGCGAGTGTGCAAGCAAGTATGCCGCCACTCGTGTGGGAGAGAGTTTTGGTTTGTTGGTTCGGCAGGCTTTGCGCGCGAATGCATGACGTCTAAAGATTAGACAGATGATGCGCGCTATGGTTATGCTATGCGTTTATACGTCTCAACCTAAGTGCCAAATCAACTGGAATAGGTGCAGGCATTTAATTTGCGGCAGGCAATTACAAATAAGGTTGGGCGATTAGCAGAACATTAAATGGAAATGAAACTTGTACATGCAGTAATGTGATAATCATGGGCCGACGACGGTC
The DNA here is from genome assembly GCA_022036555.1 of Microstegium vimineum. NCBI lineage: Eukaryota > Viridiplantae > Streptophyta > Magnoliopsida > Poales > Poaceae > Microstegium > Microstegium vimineum. Next base: position 20,907,222 of record CM039141.1, on the reverse strand, counting down.
TTAATGCCCTTGCTGATGCTAAGGGTCGGAAAAGCTGTCATTGGACTTGGGCAACCAGTGAGTGAGTGAACAAATACTAGTAGCATTTCCATGCAACTTGGCTTGCAAGCTAGGCGAGCCATCGATCGGTCGGGATCAACACGTACGTCTCTTTCTCTTCATCTCATCAAGCGATCGAGAGTACCAGCCGCCGCAAAAAGACTACCTTCCATTGAGCTCCTGGCTGTACTGAGTGACGTCGCCCCCTGTCGATGTGTCCCTTAACCACCATTTAAATCCTTTGACAAAAGCGGTCACCGGGCCAACCCCTCGTCCGCACGAATCCGAGCGGATCACACAGGATGACAGCGTGCAGGCAGCAGACGGCGTACGTGCGTGTGCGGCGTCAACCACTCAACTGGACACGCACGAGAAGTCAAGCGAGAAGAGGACGGACGGGCACCAACGGCCTCTGCACTGCACCTAATCCGCATCTGCTTCTCGCCGCCGAAGAGGGAGGAGTTCGTGGACGTCAGCTGCAGGGCGGCCGGCAGCGGCAAAGCCGGCAACTCCCGCTCGGTCAGGTCGTTGCTGGTGCCTCAGTCACAGCACAGCCTCAGCGAGGCAAACTGGGACCCTTCCCAGACAGCTACGTGCACCGGCAGATTTTTCAGGCGCGTTTACACGTTTCGCTTTGTTTAGCGTCGTACAGTACAGTTGACCGGTTCACCAGTCCACAACTTCAAGTTGTGTGTTCAAACCTACTAGCATGTCACGTCCAACAAACCAACCTGTCCCGTCTTTTGAATGCCAGATTGCCAATGCCCTGTTTTTTTTAGGCAGAGACAGGAAAACACCACACACAAGTTTGGCGCTACGCTGACAATGACCACACAATATTCAAAGGATTCTTTTGTGCATCAATGGATCTCTGGCTGGACTCTCCATTTATGCCATACTTCCTCTGTCTCTAAAAAAACCGTGTTTCTCTCACAGACATGTTTCTCGAACGACACCAATAAAGGGACGGAAGGAGTATAGGTTACCTACAGTCCTACACTACACGTCAGAAAACTGGCAATCAGAGACGTGGTCAAGAAGCAGACTTTGGAGTGAAGCACCTTCATGGCTTCATCCGTTAAGTTGACCCGTAAATTCAATTCCTCCATCCAGGTTCAAACAACCGCTATCGATCGAGCACCATATGCTTGAATTCGTCATCAGGATATTAAAGAACAACGCACAAACAAATGGATCCACAGAAGTTAAGAAATGCGTACAACCTCCTAATCCTTTTCCCCTCTTTCTCTTGTACAGTACACTTTGCCCTAAAAGGCGTGGAAATGAGTGAGGCATGAATCATGCAGTCTAAATACAAGCGTAGCATCAACAATCCCCCCAATGCTTCAAACAGGCCGCGAGCCAAGAATAGAAAGCAATCAAACATCAGGACGGAAACAACCAGAAAAATCTATACAGGGTTTCCATCTGTAATTCACAACTTGCCTATGGGTGTTAACGACTACCGTGTACTCGTCATCTGCAACGATCCATCCTTTTGCAGCTTAAGGCTCAGGTTGGAGAACCGCTCTCTCGAATACTGTCTCGATGCTTTCCTCCAGTCTGTTCCAGCCTTCATCATCGCTGCAAACTCATCGTAGCTTATCTTGCCATCCTGAGGAACAAGATAATGAAAACAGTTTGAGATACTCAGTATCACAAAGTTCAGCCTTTTACTCATTACACCAAATGAGCTAAGCAAGAAATGAGAAAGAAGCTAGCATCCATTTACGACTAATTGACCAAGAAGTACAAACCTTATCGGTGTCTACATCACGGATAATGGCATTGATGACCTCTTCCGGATTTTGTCCAAGGTCATCAGCTAATGACTCACGGAGTTCATCAATTTCAATAAAACCACTCTGGTTCCGGTCAAAGTATGCAAATGCCTTATGCAGATGCTCATCGTTACCAATCTTTTTTAGATGAACAGATAATGCAACAAATTCTCCATAATCCAAGGACCCATTTCCATCAGCATCCGCCTGGCACAACATGCACAAACAGTAAATATAAAAGGGCCAACACATCACCTTTGTGACAGAATGCTCAATTAAAATAAAAAAAGGAAACCATTAAAACAGGTTGATAAAATGCTATTTAAAGATGTTTGACATAAACAAAAAAAAAAGCTCCAGCCCAATATTAAAGAGGTGCAAGTTAAGTTTCTGTTGTCGAGGAAAAGAATGTCAACTCACAGCTTCCATTAGTATTTGAACATCTGCATCAGGCATTTGGTGACCAAACTTATGCAGACCAAGCTTTAGCTCATCGAAACTAAGCATTTGATCCTTGTTAAGATCCATCTTCTCAAACATATCCTTTATGCCAGCAACCTCTTCTACCGAAAGATGCTCAGCTATGACCTGTATTCAAAGATGTGAGGAATTCCAGAGCAAATATGGCAATTAAAGGGGTATCATTTGGGATTAAGTCAGACTGAAATGTACCCTAAGTGCATGCTTCTTGAACTTGTTCATCACAGAGAATTGTTGGAGTCTGGCCTTAACAGTTTCACCCAAATTGACATTTGGAGCCTTCTTAATGTTCTGCAACCATGGGTGATCTGGAGGGAAATACAAGGTTATCAGATAAATATATGGGAGAATACTTATGAAATATTAACGCATTATCTACCATCAATGCTAATGTAAGGTTCAGCAATCTAGGATTATAATTTCTCACTGATTTAAGATTTAAAAAACGAGCAAAACACAATATAGTCATCTAGTGCAAGAATGACTATTACCAAGCACTTGCTGAGCTGTCAATCGTCGTCTTGGATCCGGATTGAGCATTCCTCTGACAAGGTCTTTGGCGTTATCAGACACCCTTGGCCATGGATCTCTTTTAAAATCAATGGCAGATCGGATAATTGCCTGAGCAACACCCTGTTCCGTTTCTGCATTGCAACAAGGAAACACAAAGATGTCAAACATTTAACAGCACAAGATTAAGATGCATTTTTATCTTATACAGTCCCATCTCTTAATCACCACACCCAAATTCAATGTCAAGAAAAAAGAGTTCACAATATGCCATATTGACCATTTGAAGTTACAAGAGATTAGAACGTATTCTTTTTTTGTAATTCTTAACATTCGAAAACTGTTATTGTATAAAGATATATCACTGTTGTCCATCATTCCAAATACAAAACTAACCTGCCCAGAATGGAGGGACACCACAAAGAAGAATGTACAGAATCACTCCTGCACTCCAGACATCAACCTCTGGGCCATAGTTTCTCTTTAGCACCTCTGGAGCCATGTAATAAGGACTTCCAACAATCTCAGTAAACCGTTCTCCTACACAAATTCAAATTCGGTACTTCAACATATGCCAAGCAACCAAGAAGCAAAAGAGATAAGACAGACCACCACAGTCCAGTGATCATATTGTCAACAAGATGACATCATCGACAATGACTGATGGAGCAAAATGACAAATAGATAAAGGAACATAAACTGCACCTGGAGTGAAAAATACAGACAGGCCAAAATCAATGGCCTTAAGGGCTGCTGATTCTTTCTTGTTCGCAAACAAGAAATTTTCTGGTTTGAGATCCCTGTGCATCACTCCATGCTTATGGCACATCTGCAATTGTACAAGACAAAACAGATGAACAAGTTAACTCATCTTATTGTTCAGACTATAAATAAACGGAGTTAAATACTGAAAAAAATGAAATTACAAACAATCTAATCACAAGATGATTAGCCATGGAATGATAGTCTAAGACTAGTAGCCAGAGTGAACACAGCTAAACATTTACTACTACATATCCTATCGAATCAACTGTTGAGAAAGTTGTCATATTAGTGAACGGAAACTGACCCCACGCACATAATGCTGCAAGTAACCGAAACACGTATCACAACAACATTCTCATTTGTAATTTTGCTGTCCAATAGACAATAGTAATGATCCTACTACCTATGGAGTCGAAATCTCACCTGCACGACCTCGACGATAGTGCGTGTGACCAAGGCGGCTGCGCGTTCGGTGTAGTGTCCCCGCGCCACGATGCGGTCGAAGAGCTCCCCGCCCTCACAGAGCTCCATGACGAGGTGCACGGCATTGTCGTCCTCGTACGTGTCCCTGAGCGTGACGACGTTGGGGTGCTTGGGGAGATGGCGCATGATCTCCACCTCCCGGCGCACGTCCTCGATGTCGATGGGGGTGCGGAGCTTCTTCTTGGAGATGGACTTGCAGGCCAGCGCCTCCCGTGAGTCGCGGTCCGTGCAGAGGTAGGTGACCCCAAACTCGCCGCGCCCGAGCTCCGCGCCGAGCTCGTACCGCGCCGCGATGTCCCGCCCAGTGGGCTCCCGCAGCACCACCAGCCTGGGCGCGCTCGCCGGCGCCGAGCGGTTGTACTCGATCGAGAAGGGGTTGGGCTTCTTGCCCTTCTTCTGCTTCGGCTCCTTGGGCTCCTTGGCCTTCTTCTTGCCGCCGCCGTCGACGGCTCCGTTCGGCGTCATGCAACAGTTGCCCATCCCCAGCCGCCGCAGAGATCCAACAGCCCTGAAGAAGGCGAATCAAGGAACCGCACGGCCCCGCGGAGATCTGTGTGTAGGAGAGGAGGAGAAGGGCGGGGATGAGGAGAGCGGCCGAGGAACGAACAGCGCGTGCGCGTTTGGTGTGCGCGTTGTAGCCTTGTAGGGAAGCGGAGGCGGCGAGCGAGGCGAGAGGGGTTAAATCGCGCGGGGGATTCGGTGTAGACGGGGTCAGCGGTGGCGGCGTCTGGCCCCGTGTGGGAACTCGCCAGTGGTAAAGCCAAGCGCAGCAGCGACGGGGCCGCGGAAGGGGAGGCAACGGAGGAAGGTGGGAGACGAGCGGAGAAGGGAGGTGGTCAAACACGACCGCCTTTCACGCCTTTGCTCTTCCCTCTCGTCGCTCTTTTCTTTTTCTCCTCTCACATCACTTTCATTTTATTTCTATATATATATATATATATATATATAATCTCGTTCATTTTTTTTTGAAATTCAGACCAAATTCTGTGTTTTCAAAGAATTATGATATGCCGGTGGCTTTATACTTAATGACCTTACTATTTACGGGAGAAGGAGACTTTGTTGGAAGAGTGAAGAGGACTGGACGAAAAAGGAGGTTAGGTGAGGGGATTTAAAATGACATTGCGCATGATTCGTGCAATATCTTGGCCGCCTAATCATAGCGGACAGGTCGACGTTTTGATGGTTGCAAAAGCGTTTAAGCGGCGAGCGGATTTCCTGGTTCAAGTGGGGGCCGTTGCTGTTCCAACGAAACGTGTCGAGGGATTGCCAGAGGGAGTGTCTCGTGAGCATTTTATTGTCAAAAAATCATACCAAATAAAAATGCGTCTACTATCCGATGGGAAGTTTCTTCACTTGGTTCCAGCCCAACAACAGGGAGAGTGAGACCATCTTACTTTGATGCTACCACATTAACCTATTATTAGTTGTGGGTTAGTTACGCATGGACTTGCTTAAAATGCAAGAGTTCCTGAAATTCCTTCAAAACTTTAAAGTAGGGTTTTAGAATGGAGTTATTTGATCTCTTTTTGTTTTGCGATGATCGTGTTGGACTTCAAAGATTGAGATTTATCAGCTTATTTTAACAGAAAGAAATAGGTGTAGAAATTGTTAAAGGAACTGAAACGGTCCTAAAATATTTATGCACAATTGTTTGAAACAAGCGATTTTTTTTCCGTGACCGTGCTTTATCACATATTTGAAACAAGCGGATATGAATCTTATTAAACTTTTATGGAATTATGATGTGCATGTTTTCGAGTTCTGCGTTTGCAGAAAGTATCCAAAAAAAATAGTAGCACTTGTCTTGAACCAAAAAAAAGGCATTATGTATCAAAGCCAAAATTTTCTCCTTAAAAACATAGAAATTTGGCGTGTTGTATTAGTTTTTTTTTCTTTTTGCATGAAGCCTAAAAAGTTTGCACTCCTAGGATTTATTCTCGGATGGTTTGTGATCTCTTTACAATATTGGATTCCACTTCAACTAGACCGCAGATTAATTGTACCCTTTTAGAGCATGTGTTTCCAAAAAAAAAAGAATATGATGATGTATTTGAGAAAATCATTGACTATTCGTTTAAATTTATCAGTTATGAAATAATAATTTCCTATCACAATAAAACAACATTTATAATCCAAAAAAGTACCAGGTGAACTCTTAATTGACAAACTCGATGTGCAATGTTGTATTTTTTTTCCCCACTATTCCTAATGATGATCAGGTGCCTAGTTCTCAGGCGATACTGTATTCATCCCTGCCTTGAATATTTCCTCAATCCAACTAAATCTTAGCCTTACATACTTATAAGCAACGGTGAAGATTGTTGCTGGCACCTGAAATATAGTAAGTCCTTTTTTCCCTTGCGATTCAAGAAGCCTTAACTACTTTTCATCCGTTAATTACAATTCAGACACCGCGTTCCTTTTGCGTAAGTAAATCCCCAACATAATGGTACCTTGTGTACGTATCAGGTACCCGTTCAGCGGCCATAACGCGAATATTGAACACCGCCACCACAGCAGAGATTAGAATTAGACCACCCTACTTTCCTCCTGCTAGTGCTCATCGGCCATAGTAGGCCAATCACTGCAATTCTTCTTTTCCAAATTCCTTATTTCCTTCCCGTGGTGGTGGTACTGCTCGATCCCCTCCCGTTCGTGAGCAGTGAGCACCCTTACGCCGGATCGGAGGCCGCACGGTCGCGGAGTCACCAATCGCGGGTCGGCGTCGACGGGAACCGGGGGCATTGATGTCCCCGCGTCTCGTCGACCGGCCGTCGCGAGCGGGACTGCTCTGCTCCCAACACCGTAAAAGCGAAGCGCCGATGCATGCAGCGGGAACCACCGGGAAAGGGACGCCACCCGGCCGCCCGTTCACACCTCGCCGTCTCGGCGTCTCGCTACGCCCGTGACCGTGAGCCGGCGCGGATTTTTTTTGTTTCTATATATTAGTCGTACGTGGCATTTCTGATTTGGTGGAGCGAAGCGATTTTGCCGTGACACTGCAGCGCACACGTCGGCGTCGCCTGTCTGCCTGCCTTGTCCTCACGGCATGGCATGGTGCGAGTTAGCGAGCATGGCATGGTGAGCTTTGACGACCTGCCTACCGGCTACCCTACTGCCCGCGACCGAGTACCCGTGCAGCATAACGACCAAGGAAAGACCCCCCCACCCGTGACGGTTTACAAATTACAACGCGGTCTCCAAGACGATTGGGAGACCGGCAGGTCTGTCCAGAGAATCACGGTGATGGAACAGCATTCATCAGGCATCTACGGAGTACGGAGTACAGTAGTTGCTGTTGCTGCTGCTGCTAGTCTGAACCCACACTGCCTGGCTGACTGGCGACTGCCCCTGCCTGCCAAAAACGAGTCCACGCCCACGGCCGGAGTCTTCTGTCTTCCGGAGCGGATGTGCATATGTGGACGATGACGACGATAGTGATGATGATGATGATGATTTGGACGGCCAGTGAAAAATACGATTGGTGACGTGCGTGGTGCCTGCCCTAATCAGACGCTGCCGATGGTAACTTAACCTAAAAAAAAGTATTCCTAATAAAGAACAGTATCGTTTGACGCTCGGCGTAGTCGTCGGCGCTTGCCGATCGAATCGCGGGTCAAAGTAAACGGCTCGCTGCGAGAAGGTGAGTGCTTTGTGCGCGCGCGAATGAACGCGTGCTACCGAACGCGCTAGCGGCCGAAGCAAATCAACACGCTGTGAAGAGCAGGGCAGTTTTTGTTGCCACGCGAGGCGCGGTTTCAAACAGTGTTCGGTGCCGTGCGCGCTATGAAACACACGCGCTCCTGAAGCCGGCCCAAAGGAAGGAAATCTTCACGTTGTGTTGCAGCTTCGTTTGTTGAAAAGCTGAAACGCAGACTCGCAGCTGAATTTGGCTGGGACGCATGCATGCTCGGCTTCGAAGTGTACCGCGTGTTCACCCGGTTGGCCCATTCATTGTTGAAACCAAACAGGAAGAGGCGTTCTTCCAGTTGGCCCATTCACGGTTGATTGAAACCAAACACGGGCGTTCGGTCCAAAACTCCAGATCCGTAAAGGCCATCCGATCCCGAGGCTTGTTTATGGGCTCCAAGATGTCCGCTGCTCCTGAAACCTGATGGCAAGTGATGATGGCCTCAACCTCAATCAAATGTAGCCTGCATGCAATGTTCGAATCCAAAGAGAATACCTGAATGTGCATTTAGGCTAACAACTGTCACAAAACAGCACCTGCTCATTAAGGCTAAGGATTCAGAACACGAGTGATGAGCAGCACCAGCCAATGCTATTTCTAACTAAAAAACGGAGAAATTAAACCCGAACAGATGAACTGCACAGAAGTCCTTTATATGCTACGACAAATGTAATGTACAAAAAAAATATCTAAAAAAAATAGCAGGTATACCTGCCTATGTTCTCTTCATCTATCGTCCCTACTAATCCTGAAACTTTTTATTTGTCGAATACTCATGAGAGAATCAGAGTTGCATATCATTGTATTAAAAAATAGAGTAAAATACGTGCTAGATCCTTAAACTTTTCTTCACTTCTCAATTAGGTTCACGAACTTTTTTTTCGCTCATCTGGGTCTATGAACTTTTTACCCACTTCTCTTCTAGGTCCATAAACTTTTTTTACCCTCATCTAGGTTTATGAACTTTTCCCCACTTCTCACCTAGGTCCACAGCTGACCATAGAAGACTCTACTATCTACATGACTGTTGATGTGGCATCACATGCACTTTTTTAATTTCAAAAATGGTTAAAACTTTAACAAATTGCATATAATTAAAAACGTAAAAATAAGTCTACTTTTGTTAGACTCCACACATAAATTGATCTATGTAGGCATATAATATTTTTATAGTAACTATATTTTATTATCACCCATAAAAATCTTAGCTTCGAATTAAATGTTTAGTAGACTAACTATTTATTAAATCTTAAACAAGCATAAACCTAGGTAAATCAATAATTCAGTCATATATGTTCCACTAAAGCTGATTTTTTATCATTGCTCAAGCATACAATAATTAAGACACTATAAAAACTTCACAATTGTAGTACAGGAGCCGCAGTTTTTTCCGTTTTAAATTCAACACAGAAATACATAGGTCTGCATAGATTTATAGCTAAAAAACAAAAAAATTAAAACATATTATATATCTATTACATAGATCTATTCACATGGAATCTAACAAAACTAAATTTTTCTTTTTACATTTGTTTTTGTGATTTTATACAATTTTTTAAAGTTTCGACTAGTTTTTGAAATTAAGAAAAAAGACCGTGTGTCGGGAACGAAGGTAAGGGGTACCCTAAACCCTTCGATAAACTAACGCTAAAAAATAGCAACCATTTTTTAAGACAGGGACCAGCCCACTGTTCAAGTCATTAAAGTAAGGCCCATCACTCGAAGGCCCTCTACACCGGCTATGGCAACCAGTCGCGGGCCGGCCCACCGCGACGGAAAGAGACGGACGAGGGGTCGAACGAACGACCCCTCCGTCTCCACCTCGACGCCGAATGACGGACGAGGGGTCGAACGAACGACCCCTCGGCCTCCACCTCGACGTCAAATGACGGACCGAGGGTCGAACGAACGACCCCCCGGCTCCTACCTCGACACCGGGTGACGCACGAGGGGTCGAACGAACGACCCCTCGGCCTCTACTTCGATCCCTCCGACTCCGCCTCTGCTCCGACCCTACCTCGACGACGAGCGACGGACCAGGGGTCGAACGAACGACCCCCGGACGGGAGGCTCGATCAGCCCAACTGCTCCCGGCATGGGTTAAAGTAAATCCGCCAAACGACATGGGCGCCCGCGTCCGCAGTCAAATCCAACAACTCTCCGTCATGTCCCCGATTCATGTCAACTGTGTCGCTACTGTCGCCACGACACGAGTACGGACTCCAGCAGCACCCCTTGGAACGTGAACAGTACGGCCCTCGATGACGACTTCGGGATATGACAGAGCCACGCAGGGCTCGACCCCCCCCCCCTCGACCGAGGGGCTCGACCCCTCCCTCCAACAACTCCAGTATGGGGGCCGTCCCATCCGCCCCGTCTCGCTTTGGCTGTGGGATTCGCGCCCGTCTGCGGAGCTGTGCCGCAACGTGCCGCGGCGACTTCCACTGCCACCACGACCCGGAGCGCCAAAAGGACGGGAAGGCCATGCCGGCGCAGTGCTCAACGTCCCTTCGCCAGCACTATGCCACGGACACGCCGCCCATACTACACAGTTAGGATCCTATACCCTCGGACCTCCCCTTGTCTATAAAAGGGGACGCCGAGGTAGAAGAAAGGGGCTCCGATCTCTGAGTTTCCGGACGACTTCGCATTCGGATTTCAGCCCCGATCATCACACCCCGCTGCTTGAGCGACCCCACGAGCATTCAACTCACCACCTAGGGCAGCACTGCTAGCCTTAGGCCGCAGCTCACTCTGAGCAAACCCATGTAATTCAGCTTGTACCCCCCTGTACGAGAACATTTGAGTGCGAGATAATACAAGTCATCCCCCCCCGCTGGACGTAGGGCCTTCTTTGCCCGAACCAGGATAAACCTTGTGTCCATCTTGCATCACGTCTAAGAGAGGGAGCACGCGATATACAAATTTATTAGTTGGTGGTCTTGACCCCCGGGTCATAACACCGACAGTTGGCGCGCCAGGTAGGGGGGATTGCGTGTCGATCAACTCCGAACTACTCTCTCAGATGGATTCCACGATCCCACCGTTTCCATTCACCACTGTCATCTGGTTCGGCAGTCTAGGGTTCGTATCCACGGGCCAGGGCCACTTCATAGTTTTTCCCTTCACTCGTGGCCTGGACAGCAGCAGCTCCGGCACGCCGGGGCCAGCAAGGATCAAGCGACGGTCCCTCCGCTTGCGCCTCTGGCATGCGATCAGGAGGAGGCGCGAGCAACTCCGACGCGTTCGTCACCGTGCGGGTCCCGACACGCCGGATGCCGTTCCCCCGGTCCCGGCTGGCGACACGGTCCCTCCCCGCAGGGGCCTGTTTGACCCATGCTTGTGGGCCGAGGGCGGACGCCCCTCTGAGCGGGACTTTGGCTCTGCCATATCATCGTCCCCGGAGGCTCCCGTGGCCTCTCCGACACAGTCAACCCCGCCACCACCGTGTGACCCGTTCCCGTACGGGCTCCACGACAGCGCAAGACTCAGTTCTGCCCTCGCAGGTTTGCAGATACAGACACGTCGCGGGTCTCCAGGGACCTCGCCACGTGCGACGATCAACCCCGTCACCACCTCTTCGCCGGGCGAGCCGAGACTGCCCCGGACATGGGGCACGTTACAGCGACGCCTGGCAGAGGAGCGCAGGGGGTCCTTCCCCCACTTCTACCACGCCGACCCCGACTCGGACTCTCCCGACGAGAGCTACGATTCCACCCGGGAATGCTTCCACCTCGACGAGCAAGCCGACCCCTAGGATGACGTCGACGACACCGTGGACACAGAAGAAGGAGGAGGGGGCAACGTTACCCCAGCACGAGATGCCAACCCCCCGAGTCCTGATAGAGCCGATCCACCCCCAGACGTCCAGATCACGCAAGTCCGAGAGCTTCTCAGCAAGCTCGAGGAGGAGCGCCTGCGACTTCAGCAACTCGAGCACGCCCTCGAGCGGGATCGAGGGCGCCCACAGGGTGGAGGAGCTCGCGAGCGGGCCCGGGAAGTCCACCGGCAAATCATCGAGGAGGGGGCGAACGAACCTCGAGTCTTCAACTGCACCAGCCAGAACGTCGTAGCGGCCGCAATGCTGCTCCGCGACATGCCGGCACCATCGACACCCCAAGCGTGGCGCATCAGGAACGAAATCCAGGGGCTTCTCCAAATTGCGGCCGTGCAGCAGGTGAAGAGCTCGGCCTCGAGGCGTCGAGGGGCTGCCTCCGAGCGACAGGAAGTACCCCCTCGACGGAATCGAGAGGTATCCGTCCACCAGGACAAAGCGCCTCAGGGCCAAGTCGACCGACGACCAGTTCGGGAACGCCTCGTCGACGATCGACCCCCTCGGGTGAACAATCGACGCCGGTACGGCGACGCCGAGGCTCGAGGCTACCGCGCTCACCGGGGTGGGCGCTACGACAGCGACGAAGACCGATGTCGGTCTCCGGAGCCACCGGGGCCCCGAGTCTTCGGCAGAACCATCCGGCGGACCCCCCTGCCCGTCCGTTTCCGTCCACCCACCAGCCTAGTCAAGTGTAACGACGAAACCAAGCCAGAGCTCTGGCTTGCCGACTTCAGACTAGCATGTCAGCTGGGAGGAGCCGACAATGATCACGTCATCATTCGGCAACTCCCATTGTTCCTCTTCGACACCGCTCGCAGATGGCTCGAGGAGCTGCCCCCGGACTTGATCCAAGACTGGCCCGACCTGGTCAGGATCTTCGAGGACAACTTCAAAGGCACCTACGAGCGGCCAGGCAACCCCTGGGACCTTCGTAGTTGCAAGCAGAAGCCAGGGGAGACCCTCCGCGCCTTCACCCGCTGTAGAATCATGGACCCTTGTGTTTAGGCAATTAACGACAATACTAGATCACTATGACTAACGTGTGTTTTGCAGAGGCAAAGTTGTTTATGTTAAGTCATTAGTGATGCATTTTGAATGGGCTTAATGGGCATTCATGCCCCCAAGATGGAAATCGTTTCGGTTGCAAAGGATGTTGATACAAGTTGAAGACTAGGATAGTTCTTAGTGCCGTAAGGTTGAGAAGGGCACTAAGTATAGCTAGGGCTTTTGTTTTTCCTTTGACCGTACTATAAAGGGGGGTATGAGATTAGTAGCTTGACCTAGGAGAGTTTAGGAAAGTGGGTATATGCACACTTGTCACAACTTGTCCTAGAGACCTTGCTTTCAGCCCTTGATAAACCCTAGAACTGGTAGGAGTAAAATCCCTTGAGAAACCTCAGCGAAAACAGTTGACATAGAGGGAGAAAGAGGCTCCGGACCACTCTGCCAAGTGGGCGTCTGACCAAGGAGAGTGGTCCGACGGTCCCTCACTTAGGCAAATTCTCAGCTCGAGGAGCTCCGGACCACCTGTCTGGAAAGCGTCGGACCATAGGAGAGTGGTCCGATGGCTTAGTTCAGAGACAGAGAAGGCTCCGGACTAGTCCGACGGTTAGTCCGACGGCTAGTCCGACGCCTCAAGACAGGAGGATGAGTTTATGCAGAGAGCTCCCTGGCTCCGGACCAGAGCGTGGGACCAGGGCACCAGACCAAGGAGAGTGGTCCGGTGGTTCATAAAAGAGAGAAAGTTTTTCACTCAGAGGGCACCGAGGCTCCGGACCAGTGCGTCGGACCAGTGCATCGGACCAAGCAGAGTAGTCCGACGGTGCCTGAGTTTGAATCCAGAGTGAGCTCCGGACCAGTGTGCATGGTCCGGTGGTATGAGCTCCAGACTAGTCCGGTGGCTTCGCAGAGAGAAGAAAAAGTAAAAAACGGCTAGTTTTGGAGGTGGGGACTATTTATAGCTGCCCCCTTCGTCCTTAGAGGGACTCTTGGCCATTGTTTCAGCTGGTGACACCTTGAGAAATTCTTTGGAGAGTCAAGAGGCTAGTGAGGGAGATATTAGAGAGAGTTCATCTTGTTCTTCCCTCCTAGAGTAATTAGGAGTGACTTGTGTGCATCCATCCACCTTCCTAGCCTTGAGTTGGTCAAGTGAAGGTCTTGTGCTTGTTACTCTTGGTGTTCGACAGCACCTAGACGGTTTGGTGGTGTTTGGAGGAAGTGACCGTCGGGAGATTGTTGGAGGTGCTTCTCCAAGCTATTGTGATCGGTTGTGGGCGATTCACCGAGCCGGAGTGGCGAAGAATCAGCCCGTAGAGAGCACTCTACCCTTGCGCGGGTAGAGGGGGAGCGATACCTTGCGAGGTGCTCCAACGAGGACTAGGGGGTGTGTCGACACCTCGATACCTTGGGAAAAAATCGCTGCGTCACTGAGAATTTCTTTTCCCTAGCTCTTTACATTTCCGCATTACTTTCCGTCTTGTTTTTATATTATCTACTAGAATTGTTTAGATTGCTTTTAATTCCTATGAACTGCTACCGCTTTCTAGCTAGGTCACACGGATTCTAGGCACTAGGGGGTGATTGGCATTTGATAGGCTTTCATATTTGCTTTAGAAATTTAAAAGAAGCCCAATTCACGCCCCCCCCCTCTTGGGCATCTTGATCCTTTCACCCGCCGATTCTCGAAGCAGCGTACCGCGCTGACCCACATCTCCGACCACGAGGTCATTACGGCGTTCATCGCTGGAACGACCTGCAAGGAGTTGGTGCGGGAGCTGGGGCGAAACACCCCCAAGACCGCCAACGAGCTAATGGACATCATCACCAACTACGCAGCTGGCGAAGAGGCCATTGGCGCGTTCTTCCAGATACCTCCAGAGAAGGGGAAGGGCAAGGCGGATGAGCCCGGGGACTCGGACAACGAGCCCAAGAAGAACAATGGGCCCAGAAGGAACAACAACGGCAACGGCGGCATGAAGAAGAAGAAGAAGAAGAGGAAGATCCAACCAGGCTGACACAACGTCGAGCCCGACGTCGAGCCCGACGACCATGTCGCTGCGACAGACAAGAAGAAGCCTCGAGGGCCCCCTCCCGACGGGGGCGTCTTCGATAAGATGCTGAAGGAGCCTTGTCCCTACCACATGGGGCCGGCCAACCACCGTCTCGAGGACTTTCGCATGTTTCGAAAGCACTTCATCCCTCCTGGCTTAAGGAGAGACGACGGCAAAGCAGACCCGCCCTGTGACGTCCATGTCAAGGGCGATGCCAAAAAAGGAGGCTTCCCCGAAATCCACGACTGCTACATGATCTACGGGGGACCCTCGACTCGACTCACCACGCGCCAGCGCAAGAGGGAGCGTCGAGAGGTTTTCTCCGTTCGAGCCCAGGCTCCTCGGTACCTCGAATGGTCACACACACCGATCACCTTCGACCAGGACGACCACCCCGAGCACATCCCCAACGCTGGGGTCTACCCGCTCGTCGTCGACCCGATCATCCTCAACACCTGCCTCACAAAGGTACTCATGGATGGGGGGAGCAGCCTCAACATCGTCTACGCCCAGACCCTCGACCTCCTCGGAATCCCGAGGACCATGCTCCTGCCCAGCGCGGGGGGGTTCCACGGGATCATCCCGGGGAAGAAGGCACTCCCGATTGGCCGCATCAAGCTACCCGTTTGCTTCGGCGTCCCCTCGAACTTCCGAAACGAAGAGCTGACCTTCGAGGTGGTTGCGTTCTGAGGCACCTACCACGCCATCATCGGTCGACCGGGGTACGTCAAGTTCATGACGGTCCCGAACTATACCTACCTCAAGCTCAAGATGCCAGGGCCCTCGGGGGTCATCACCGTCGACACCTCCTACGAGCACGCATACGACTGCGACGTCGAGTGCGTGGAAAAAGCCGAAGCTATTGAGGATTCGGCCATCCTCGCGGCCCTCGACGACTTGTCCGGAGAGAGATCCCCGACCCCAAGCGACACGCTGGCAACTTCAAGCCGGCGGAAGACACCAAGACCGTCCCGCTCGACCCCGGCCTCGCAGATGGGAAGGTGTTGACGATCAGCGCCACCCTCGAGCCCAAATAGGAAGTAGAGCTCGTCGACTTTCTCCGTGCGAATGTCGACGTGTTTGCATGGAGTCCCTCGGATATGCCGGGCATTCCGAGGGAGGTCGCCGAGCACTCCTTGGACATCCGTGTCGGGTCCAAACCGGTGAAGCAGCGCCTGTGCCGCTTCGACGAGGAGAAGCGCAGGATCATCGGGGAGGAGGTCGATAAGCTTTTGAAGTCCGGATTCATCAAGGAGGTACATCATCCCGAGTGGTTAGCAAATCCCGTACTTGTCAAGAAAAAGAATGGGAAGGATAGGATGTGTGTAGACTACACTAGTTTAAATAAAGCATGTCCCAAGGTTCCTTTTCTGTTGCCACGTATCGATCAAATAGTAGATTCCACTGCGGGATGCGAAACTCTCTGCTTCCTTGACGCGTATTCTGGCTACCACCAAATAAAGATGAAGTAATCCGATCAACTCGCGACTTCCTTCATCACCCCCTTTGGCATGTTTTGCTACCTCACCATGCCCTTCGGTCTGCGAAACGCTGGGGCCACCTACCAACGATGCATGCTCCACGTCTTCGGGAAACACATAGGGCCGACCGTCGAGGCCTACGTCGACGACATCGTGGTCAAGTCCAAGATAGTCGGAAACCTGGTCGGAAACCTCGAGATCACGTTTGGGTGCCTCCGGGCGAATCGCATAAAACTAAACCCTGAGAAGTG
Source organism: Microstegium vimineum (assembly GCA_022036555.1). NCBI lineage: Eukaryota > Viridiplantae > Streptophyta > Magnoliopsida > Poales > Poaceae > Microstegium > Microstegium vimineum. The sequence continues at coordinate 20,890,853 of CM039141.1, read as the reverse complement.
TGTCTCCGGGGTCCCTCGAGGCATGCTCTTAGGGTACATAGTTTCCCAACGCGGAATCGAGGCCAATCCCGAGAAGGTAACCGCCATCACGAGGATGGGCCCGATCAACGACCTCAAGAGCGTGCAAAGGGTCACGGGATGCCTCGCCGCCCTCAGTCGGTTCATCTCGAGGTTCGGAGAGAAGGCCTTACCCCTTTACCGCCTCCTGAAGAAGACGGAACACTTCACGTGGACCGCCAAAGCCGAGGAATCACTCTCGAAGATCAAGGCCTTGCTCACCTCGCCCCCGGTCTTGGTACCCCCGAGTCCGGCCGAGCCCCTCTTGCTCTACGTCGCAGCAACTACCCAGGTAGTCAGCGCGGTCGTAGTAGTCGAGAGGGAGGAGGGAGGACACGCCCTGCCGGTTCAGAGGCCTGTCTACTTTGTGAGTGAGGTGGTTTCCGAGACCAAGACGAGATATCCCCACATCCAGAAGCTGTTGTACACGATCGTCCTCACTCGGCGGAAGCTCCAGCACTATTTCCTGGGCCACCCGGTCACTGTGGTCTCATCTTTCCCCCTCGGAGAGATAATCCAGAACCGGGAGGCGTCTGGAAGAATGGCCAAGTGGTCGGCCGAGCTCATGGGGAGACTCTCTCCTACGCCCCTCGGAAGGCCATCAAATCTCAAGTACTGGCAGATTTCGTTGCAGAATGGACCGACACCCAACTACCCCCAGCACAGGTTCAGAACGAGCTCTGGACCATGTACTTCGACGGATCGTTGATGAAGACGGGGGCAGGCGCCAGATTGCTGTTCATATCACCCTCAGGGGTTCACATGCGCTATGTCATCCGGCTCCACTTCCCCGCCTCCAACAACGTCGCCGAGTACGAGGCCCTCGTCAGCGGCCTGCGCATCGCCATTGAGCTCGGAGTTCGACGCCTCGACGTGCGAGGGGACTCTCAGTTGGTGATCGACCAAGTAATGAAAGATTCGAGCTGCCATGACCCCAAGATGGAAGCCTACTGCAAGGAGGTCCGAAAACTCGACGATAAATTCTATGGCCTCGAGCTCACCCACGTAGCCCGTCGGTACAACGAAGCTGCCGACGAGCTGGCCGAAATCGCGTCTACTCGAGGTACGGTCCCTCCCGACATCTTCTCGAGGGATCCTCACAAACCGTCCGTCGACCTAGACTCGAGGGCTCCCGCCCTCGAGCAAGGGATCGATCGACCCCCCTCGACTAATCCCCCCTCGAGCGGGGAAGAGGTCATGGAGATCGACACGGCTGCCGCAGCGCCAACCCTTCCGACGGATTTGCGCGCACCCTACCTCGAGTACCTGATACGGGGCGAACTGCCAGAGGACCGCATGGAGGCCCGTCGTGTAGCCCGACGTGCCAAAACCTACATCTTGTATGAGGACGGCCGCGAGCTATATCGACGTAGCCCGTCCGGTGTACTTCAACGCTGCCTCACCCTCGAGGAGGGGAGGGCATTGCTGAAGGATCTACACTCGGGGGCTTGTGGCCACCACGCGGCGCCGAGAACGCTGGTAGGAAGTGCCTTTCAACAAGGCTTCTACTGGCCGACGGCCGTCACCGATGCCACCAAACTCGTTCGATCTTGCAAGGGATGCCAATTCTACGCCAGGCAGACCCACCTACCCGCCCAAGATCTTCAGATGATACCCATAACCTGGCCGTTCGCAGTATGGGGGCTCAATATGGTCGGCCCCCTGAAAACAACCAAGGGTGGACACACTCACCTCCTCGTGGCTATCGACAAGTTCTCGAAGTGGGTCGAGGCTCGACCCATCGCCAACATCCAGTCTCGACAAGCCGTGCTATTCTTCACCGACATCATCCACCGCTTCGGGGTCCCCAACGTCATCATCACCGACAACGACACGCAATTCACTGGCCAAAAGTTCCTGGACTTCTGTGACCATCACAACATCAGGGTGAATTGGTCCGCAGTCGCCCACCCTCGAACTAATGGTCAGGTCGAGCGTGCCAATGGTATGGTTTTGTAGGGCCTCAAGCCGAGGATCTTTGATCGGTTTAACAGACATGGCAGGAGATGGGTCGACGAGCTGCCGGCTGTGCTATGGAGTCTCCGAATGACACCAAGTCGAGCCACGGGGTTCTCTCCATTCTTCTTGGTCTATGGGTCCGAGGCCGTCCTCCCCACTGACCTCGAGTACGGGTCCCCTCGACTGAAAGCCTACAGCGAGCAAGCCAACACAGTAGCCCGAGAGGACTCCCTCGACCAGCTCGAGGAAGCCCGTGACGTGGCCCTCTTCAAGTCGGCAAAGTACCAGCAGACGCTGCGGCGCTACCACGACAAAAACGTACGAAAAAGGGACCTCGACGTCGGCGACCTCGTTCTGCGGCGTCGACTAAGCAACAAGGGGCGTCACAAGCTGACGCCACCTTGGGAGGGACCCTTCATCGTGGCGGAGGTGCTGAAACCCGACACTTACAAGCTGAAGAACGAAAAGGGCGAGATCTTCACCAACGCTTGGAACATCGAACAGCTACGTCGTTTCTATCCCCAAGGCCTCAGGGCCTTGTACATTTTCACATTTATGTACAAATCCTCGAATGAACAGAAAATCCGCGATCCTAGCACTTTCATTTTCATTTGTAACTCGGGGTAGATTTTCTCTACCCCTCGATGCCTCTCTTTCTTCTGCCCCTCGAAACACGCTTAGCGCAGGATAGGACACATGATCGAACTCCCTAAGGGTCGTGGGTGTCGTCGAGCCAGGAACTCTCCTACGCCCCCGGGCTAAGGTACTCCCGCTCACTCCCCCCCTCGAGGGTCTCGGGCGTGTGTCCAACAACTGCGCCAAAAAGTGGAGCGCCAAGGACGGTGGAAGAAAGGGTGGCTCGAGAGATCACCACTCGTGGTCAAAAAGGTAGACTCGACCCTGCTCCCGCAGAGTCGAGCCTCCCTCGGGGGCTAACAGGGGGGGACCCCCCTCCTAAGTCCCGAAAAACGTTTTTTCGAAACTCGGCTTTCCCTCTCGATCTTTCCCTCGAGCACGCTTCGCGACTAAGTAAAGGCGCCTCGAACTCCCTTAGGGTCGAGGGTGTCGTCGAGCCAGGGACTCACCTATGCCCCAGGGCTACGGTATCCCCGCTCGCTCCCCCCCTTCCAGAGATACGAGCGTGCGTCGAACACTTAAGTCCACAAGCGTCGACTCAGGCAAAGAAAAGCAGGGAGAGCTCGAGAAACGAAAATAACGATGTGCATCTCGATCAAAATGCATTAGATATAAGAAGCCCTCGGGGGCTCGGCATTGTATCATTACAAAAGCCTAACTGTTACATGGACCTTCCTGTCCAGATATGGCTCGCAGGCCTGGGACTACTCATCGAGGGGGTCACCGTCCTCAAGAAGCAATGCAGGAAGTTGGGCATCATGCGTTGGCCACATCGGAAGGTGAAGAGTCTGCAGAAACTCATCGACAGCATCCGAGGGCTACTCGGCGCCACCTTCGTCCGCCGAGGGGATCACCTCGGGCTCGAAGAGCTTCGCCAGCTCGCCTCCGGGCACCTCCGCAAGATCCATCAGCTTCTGGCACCTCGCGTCGTTCTCTTCGTCGGTCAGCCTCGGGTCGGTGGCAAACCCGTTGGCGACGACGTTGAGGTCATAATTGTAGGCCGAGTTGACGACCGTGAGGGCCCTCTTCACGCCCACATGCAGGGTAGCATGGACGTGCTCCGTCACCTCCTGCGTCATGGAGTAGAAGCGGCGCAGCAAGGAGTCCCCTCGAGCATCGCCCTCGACCTCCGGCTCGGGCTCGACCGAGAGGTCGTCGCAGAAGGTATTGATGACGCCCGCGAGCCTCGCGTTAAGGTTCGCCTCAGTCCGAGGAGGCCCTAAAGACTGTTCAGGTCCTTCTGGGCTCGGGCCTTGTCCGTTGCAAGCTCTGCCAAAACAAGCACGCAACCGGTCAAAACCCAAAAGAGTAGGAAGCGGGTCGAGGCAGGGCAGATTCAGCGACACTCTCGAGACACTTACCTTGGGCATGCGCCACCAGAGTGGCGTAGCTCCGCTCGGTCTCCTTGAGCTGGCGGCGGACGTCGATAAGCTCGGAGGCCTGACCACTGACCTTAGCCTCGAGTCCCTCGATGGTCTTGCCTACGTTATCGAGGGCTCTCTTCTGGTTCATCGCCACCACGCCCAGGGAAACCGCGTGGGTCCGAGCCTTCTCCTCCACCACGGCCAGCGTGTCGCGCTCGCGGGAGACGGCGCCGAGGTCGCCCCGGAGCCCCCAGATGCCCTTCGTCGCCTGGGCCAGCTCCTCCTTCAGCCGGGCGGCCTATTCCTCGGCCTTGCGCTTGGCCTCGAGGGCAGCGTCCCGCTCATGTCCGACCCTGATGGTCGACTGAAGGGCGTCGTCGAGCCTCGACTGCGCCATCTCTTGGGCGGCTCGGGCTGCCTTCTGCACGGCCTCCACCCCGGCCCTCGCGTGGGCGACCTTCGACTCGGCATCCTCCCGAGCGGCTGCCGCCTCGGCTCTCGCCTGAGCGGCCTCGGCCTCCGCCTTCTCCAGCGAGGCGCGAAGGGCCGGGAATTGCTCATGCGATCGGAGGATGAACTGGGACTTGTTGCATGACCTCGCCCTTAGCTCCTGACGAGGGTAAAAAGGAAGATCATCAGAAAGGAACAGTCAGCCAACCCAAGCAAAATCCAAGGGAAGACAAAACCCACCTCTATACCCGGATGTATGTCCACGGCGGCAACCTCCGCGGTGAGGCGCACCGAGTGCTCGAACCAGGCCCGATACTCCTCTAGGTGCTCCCACATGTGGAGCTCGGCCTAGTCATTGAGCTCAAGGAGGGTTTGCCCAGGGTCTCGAGGGTCGGCCAGCTCCAGGACCTCCTGCCCCCAGAACGCGCTACGGAGGGCGATCCTCTCTTGGACCCCCCGCATGACGCCCTAGCGAGCTTCAGCGGCACCCCCGCAGCGTTCCACCTCCTCCTGCCAGGCGAAGAAGGGAGAAGATCCCTCCAACTGACCTCTCCCTGCCTCGGGGCCACCCCGTGAAGAGGTCGACGGCCCCGCCGAGCCATCCCCACCGGGCAGAGGAAGTCCCCGGCCAGAGGAACGGCCCTGCACGGTGAAAGCCACGAAGTGAATCAGTACCTGGCACCACAGATTCGCTACGGCTCGAACAAGTCAGAACGCGCCTCACCTCGAGACGACTCCCGCCCAGCCTCGAGGCAAGGCCGAGCCACCTCCGGTTCCGCGAGCCCACCAGCTCGGCCACCTCCTCGGCAGTGGGCTCCATCAGCATCCCGCCCTTCTCCGGCGCGGGTGTCGCCTCGGGCCCCTCGACTCGACCCCTGTCCTCGACCTCCGGTGTCGGCGAAGGGCCCCCAGACGCGGCAGCGGCCGTGCCCTCGCGCTCGAGCCGCAGTCGCGCTTCCAACGAAGCGAGGCTCTTGGGCCATCGCCCCGGCGTCGGGTGAGCCGGGGCCTACCCCTCGTTCGCAGCAACTTGGGGCCCGGCCACCTCCATCTCGGCAGCGGCTTGGGGCTCCACCTCCTCGGTCGCGACCGCCGTCGATGCAGGCCCCGCACCTTCCGGAGCACCGGGCGCAACTCCCTCCGACGACTGCGCAGGCGCGGCGACGCCCGTCACTTCGGCGGCCCTCGCCGGCGGGGTGGGCAGACCCGCCTCCTCTGCCGCTTGGGCCGGCGTTGAGGCACCCTGCGCCGCCCCTCGCTCCATCGCCTCCCGGGCCTTGGCTGCCCACGCCGCCTCAGGGGTAAGCGTCGAAGGGGGCGGGGCAGCGCGGCCGGCCTCGACGGCCGCCTCGACCGCAGCCCCCACCCTCAGCTTCTTGGCAGGGGCGAGAGACGCATCCTCCCGCGGGCGCTTCGACCTGAAAAGGGAACCCGTGCACGACGATAAGCACCGGTCGATAGCAACAAAAGGAGAAATACGAACAACACCCTCGATCAACCGAAATACAACTTAACCCTCGGAGCCAGGTGTTTCTGGCCGACGGCCTTCGGGCTGATCGAGGTCCTGAACGCAACCCGCCGGGGGGCGGGGGTCGAGGCCGCCCTCGACACCGTCTCCTGGCTGGGCAGGGGCCGACGACGCCCCTGTCGTCCCCCTGCTCACTTCCTCCTGTGCCGACGGGCCCGACGCCCGTGCGCTCGACGCGGCAGGCGTGTCCGCTCGACCCCCCTACGGGGATCGCGACGACTGCCCCCGCGTCCGCCGCGGCACTTCATCTTGAGAAGCCACGGGGCGCTCCCCCCGTGGCTCAGCTTCAACGGTAGGGGCCGACCTCGAGGTCGACCCCTCTCCTCCTCCGGTTCCGACGGCCACCCTCTGTTCGGGCGCCGTCTGTTCCTCCTCGCTCCAGTCCACCTCGACATCGTTGTCGCTGTCCTCCTCCTCCTCCTCCTCGTCCTCCTCTTCTGAGAGCGATTCCTCCTCGGGAAGGCCCTCCCGCCTCTGTCGGGCTCGGCGTTGATCCCTCGCCTCTTTCTCCCGGGCCCTCTTAGCCTTGGCGTCTTGGCCTTGTCCTTGTCCTCCTTTTCCTTCTTGGCCTGGAGGCGCCTCGCCTGGGAATCAGCCCGGTCCTCCTTCACCGGCGGGAGCGACTTCCGGAAGGGAACGTTCCCCTGCAGAACGCAAGGCAGTCATAACACAAGCAAAAAAGGTGGACAAGACAAACACAAGAAGTCTAACAGAGGAAGAGGACTTTACCAGCTCGAAGTACCCCTCGTCCGGCCTCATGGGGATCCTGGCGACGTTCTTGGCGTCGAACGAGCCCGCAAAGAAGCAGCGGACGCGGCGGACCACCCTATCAGGGGGCAGCTCGTCTCCCAGGAGGCGACACCCCGAGAGCTCGTCCCCCGGACGCATCTCGTCGAGGCGGAGGGGTCGAGCCATCAGCGGCACGACCCGCCGCTGACGGAACGCCGACGCGACGATCGCCGCCGTGAGCCCCTCCTTCCTCAGACACCCGACCGCGTCCAACAGGTTGTCAAGACGACGCTGCTTCTGCTGCGCGACGCCGTACCTCCAGCAGTCGGGTTGCGCGTCGATCGTCCTCCCGGTGTAGGCGGGGAGCAGGTTGTCGTCGTTCCTCAAATAAAACCACCCGGAATGCCATCCGGAGTGGCTCGATGTAAGCTTCGCCGGGATCCAGGAATCCGACCGCTTGAGGGCGATGCAGCAACACCCGACCCTGACCATCTTGCGGGTACCCTTGCCGGCCGACGCATGGAAGATGTTCGCCTCGAAGAGATGGAGCCATAACTCCCAGTGGGGCTCGATCCCGAGGTAGCCTTCACATACAGCGGCGAAGACTGCCGCCTGGCAGACGCCGTTGGGGGTGAGGTGTTGAAGCTCCACGCCGTAGTGCTGAAGAATCACGCGCAGAAAACGGCTGGGTGGGGCGCCTAGTCTCGCCCGGTGGAAAACCTCAAAGCTCACCACGTATCCCTCCGGCGGGTTGGGCTCGGCATGGTCCGGCAACGGCAACAACCACTCCGGTAGGTCGGTCGAGGTAACGGGCCGGAGGAGGCCGCTCTCCACCAGACCCCCCAGGCGCGAGGCGGTCATCGAAGACGCGAGCCAGTCATCGGGACCGACGAGGCTGTACTTGGCCATGGGATCGGGAAGGATGATGCGCTCGGGCTAGGGGGCGGAAGGTACGTTCCCTATCTCCCTTCTCTTTCTCTCTCGCGTGCGCAGAGTTCCGGCTCGCAGGGCGCCTAAGGCAATGGCGGGGAGAAGGAGGCAGGGAAGGCGATGGCAAGAAGGCAGGAAAGGCAAGTGCGCGGAAAAAGCACCCAACGCCTCACCTTCGCTATTTATAAGCGGGAGTCCAACGGACGGAACCGGCAAAACAGGCAAGAGAATCTCTGCATTTAATGCGCCTGTACTCCCCTTTCTCGTATCCCTCCAGGATAAGGCGTTCCGTCCCATCGTCGGGCTCCGCACCGCACTCCGCCCTGCAACTGCCACTGTTGCGCCGAACGGACATCGCCTAAAAAGGCGCGCGGCTGGAAGCGTTATCTCCGGAGGTAAGGAATCTTGAGGCAGCGAGAGTTGGCCCTCGAAAGAGGGTTCGACAGCTACCCTCGAGTACCTGAGGCCAGAAATGACCTTGGGTTAGGACTTCGGTCCACCCCCAGAATCTCGAGGGGACAAAGGCCGGCTCACGAACGGGCTCGATAGCCCCCCTCGAGTACCCGAGGTCTGAGGAGACCTCGGGTCGTCGACTCCAGTTCACTCCCCAGCCTCGAAGGGACAAAGGCTGGCCTTTTCGTGGGGTTCGACAGCCTCCCTCGAGAGCACCAGCCCAATGGGCAAAGGCACAGGTATGTCCCCAAGTTCAATATAATTACCCATTCTTCCCCCTCGGCGTTCCACAAGGCAGGACTCCTCCTCCTAAGGATAGCGTCGGATGACGAACCATCTGTCAAATCTTGAGGGAGTGAAGGCTGGCCCTTACATAGGGTTCGACAGCCGCCCTCGAGTACCTGAGGTCAGGAAGGACCCATGGTTAACGGACTTCGGTCCACCCCCAAATCTTGAGGGAGCGAAGGCTGGCTCCACGAACGGGGTTCGACAGCCGCCCTCGAGTACGCGAGTCAGGGATGTCCCGAGGGGGCCAGGCGCGCGCCCCTAGCTCGAGAACGAACTCTCGAGGTCCCCTAGGACATATCTGAGGCATAACCAAGGAATACCTAAGGATCCCTACGCTGGGAGGCATCGAGCCACCAACTCCTATCGAATGGGGTTGGCACCTTGGTAATCCATATGGTCGTGCTTAGTAAGCCATATGGTCTTACTTAAATGAGAACGCATCCGGGCCACTAGTCGACCCCTATCGAATGGGGCACGAGTTCTCACTCGGATTTTTACCCGTACTGGGCACCATTTATAATGGACTCATGCCCGAGAACAGCTCACCGAGGACTTCGGGCTCGTCCTAACGAGGATAGCACGATGCTCTTCACCCCACAATCCGAACGCAAGGATCCGTGGGAAGGACGCTATGAGGTAGTGAAGGCCTAGCCATTCGAGGGCTCGAGGGCCCGACTACGCACGACACCCCTCGACGAAAGAGGGTCAAAAAAACTCGTAACCTGACAGACAGAGTCGACCTCTCGGGCAGGGCGCTCTGACTCCAGTTATGCTCGAGGGAGAGAAGGCTGGCCCTCGGTAGGGTTCGACAGCCGCCCTTGAACACTTCTCTTTTCAGGGAAAGGAACAGAATCGACCCCTCAATAGGGCACCGCGTCTCCAAGTATCCTTAAAAAACCCCTCGATACAACGTATAATAGCCCCCAGAGGAGTTCTTAATCACTCCTATGGGGCCTCGAGGGCTACCCCGCGGGGTGCGCTCGCGCGCACCCCATGGAGAACCGAACCTCTCACTAACCCTGCAGGTCAAGGACAAAACCTACGGGTAATCCTTACTCCCTCCGAGAAAACATATATCATAGCCCCCAGAGGATTTCTCAATCACTCCTCTGGGGCCTCGGGGGCTACTGTCGGGTACGAAGGTAAGGGGTACCCTAAACCCTTCGATAAACTAACGCTTAAACATAGCAACCATTTTTTAAGACAGGGACCAGCCCACTGTTCAAGTCAGTAAAGTAAGGCCCATCACTCGAAGGCCCCGTACACTGGCTATGGCAACCAGTCGCGGGCCGGCCCACCGCGACGGAAAGAGACGGACGAGGGGTCGAACGAACGACCCCTCCGTCTCCACCTCGACGCCGAATGACGGACGAGGGGTCGAACGAACGACCCCTCGGCCTCCACCTCGATGTTGAATGACGGACGAGGGGTCGAACGAACGACCCCTCGGCCTCCACCTCAACGTCAAATGACGGAACGAGGGTTGAACGAACGACCCCCCGCCCCGACTCCTACCTCGACACGGGGTGACGGACGAGGGGTCGAACGAACGACCCCTCGGCCTCTACTTCGATCCCTCCGACTCCGCCTCTGCTCCGACCCTACCTCAACGACGAGCGACGGACCAGGGGTCGAACGAACGACCCCCGGACGGGAGGCTCGATCAGCCCAACTGCTCCCGGCATGGGTTAAAGTAAATCCGCCTAACGACATGGGCGCCCGCGTCCGCAGTCAAATCCAACAACTCTCCGTCATGTCCCCGATTCATGTCAACTGTGTCGCTACTGTCGCCACGACACGAGTACGGACTCCAGCAACACCCCTTGGAACGTGAACAGTATGGCCCTCGACGACGACTTCGGGATACGGCACAGCCACGCAGGGCTCGACCCCCCCCTCAACCGAGGGGCTCGACCCCTCCCTCCAACAACTCTAGTATGGGGGCCGTCCCATCCGCCCCGTCTCGCTTCGGCTGTGGGATTCGCGCCCGTCTGCGGAAGCTGTGCCGCGACGTGCCGCGGCGACTTCCACTGCCACCACGACCCGGAGCGCCAAAAGGATGGGAAGGGCATGCCGACGCAGTGTTCAACGTCCCTTCGCCAGCACTATGCCACAGACACGCCGCCCATACTACACAGTTAGGATCCTGTACCCTCGGACCTCCCCTTGTCTATAAAAGGGGACGCCGAGGTAGAAGAAAGGGGCTCCGATCTCAGAGTTTCCGGACGACTCCGCATTTGGATTTCAGCCCCGATCATCGCACCCCGCTGCTTGAGCGACCCCTCGAGCATTCAACTCACCACCTAGGGCAGCACTGCTAGCCTTAGGCCGCAGCTCACTCTGAGCAAACCCGTGTAATTCAGCTTGTACCCCCCCTGTACGAGCACGTTTGGGTGCGAGATAATACAAGTCACCCCCCCCCCCCCCGCTGGACATAGGGCCTTCTTTGCCCGAACCAGGATAAACCTTGTGTCCATCTTGCATCACGTCTGAGAGAGGGAGCACGCGATATACAAATTTACTAGTTGGTGGTCTTGACCCTCGGGTCATAACACCGACACCGTGTGACACCACATTAGCGGCCAAGCAGGCAGCAGAGTCCTATGTGGCTTGTTGTGGACCTAGCGGAGAAGTGGGTAAAAGTTTATGGACCCAGATGAGAGAAAAAAAGTTTATAGACCTAAATGAGAAGTGGAGAAAAGTTCATGGACTCAGATGAGCGAAAAAAAAGTTCATGAACCCAAGTGAGAAGTGGGCAAAAGTTTAAGGACCCACAACGCATTTCACTCTAAAAAAAATATAATGATCTAAGCCCAAAGTTGGTTGCACGTCTCATGTTAGTTTTTTTTGTTACATTCGCGCTCTTTTAGAAGATTGATACTGAAACCTCATAACAAATGATGCCAGAGATGGCCTGAAATATAACCTGAAAATTCAGATCAACAGAGGATGCCTGAATGAAAATTTAGACCGACAACGGACACAAAATATGTCATGGGCAGCCAACAAGCGGGCTGCCGCCGGCCCAATAGGCACAAGAGTCAGTAGCTTAGCCGTCAAGTTAGGTCAAGGGTGCTTAGCCATCAAGTTAGGTTTAGAGTTGATCCACTCTCTATATAAAGAGAGGCACGCCTGTCATTTGGAATTAAGCAAAGAATAATGAAGAAAAAATTCTAGTCTCCCTCAATCTCTTAAGCTCTTGGCAAAACCTAAGTCCTAGTTACCATCAACATACCCTCACTCTAGACCTCGTTCCTCACGCCCTAAACAAATAGCACATGCTCATTATAGCTTCAGTAATCAGTACATGCTAATATATACAGTAGCCACCCTTTCACATTAAGACTTCATATATGTATAATATAACATACCAAATATTCTTATATGTTAAGACTTCATATATATGTATAAACCATAGCCATCCAAGAGGCTTACATACCTACATAACACAACAACATGTATGACATGGCTTTACACACACAATAGATGAACAATCCTAATTCACTACTGCTGCAAGCTAATAAAGATCCAAAATATCTTACCACTCGACTACACTACTACCATCCAGAACCTACAGCCACCTATTCTTATGTTATACAAACGACAAAAAACATTTTAGCAGAAGTAACAAAGTAACATAAACACACCATCAGTCCATCACACCATTTCCTAAAAACAAATTGCTAGCAATAAGATGAAGTCTACCATTCCAGTGCTAGGACATGACACCCTTATACCACGATTAAGCAGTTAATTGTTTAATGTGGGGTTTAGGCGGCCTCAGGCAACCATAGAGAAATTTCGCTTCATTAGGAGTAGGATAAGGGTCATCCAAACCAATGCCCGTCATAGATAAAACATAATTAAACTGCCTGTACATTCGAACAACATCCGTTTGCCATAGCGACGCTTCAGAGTATCGATGTTGGTGTCATCAATCTCAACAACAATAGAATAAATGCAAAGACGCTGCTCCAGATCAGTCACTCTCTTTTCCAAAGAATTTGGTTTCCCATAGCTCTCGCGTCCTTCACAATGACGTGGTGTTCATCGTACAGGCACTCGATTACTACACCACTACAACTTCCCGTTACATCATATTTATCACTCGCAAAATTGGCGATGAAGCCCGGCATGGGGGGCCCATCGTGATGAAACTTGCGGAATTGGTTACGGAAGCCGGGGTTGGAGATGATGCGAGCCCACTTCCTGCAGACGAGGGTCGCGCGCACGAGGCTCTCGTGGTCGTCCAGTAGGAGACGGACGAAAATCGCCTCGACGAGCTCGTCGCACAGCGTTCCCGCCATGTCGTACGTACGTACGTGAATTTGGGAAAGTGTGGAATGACAAACTCCAAGCCAATAACCTAATCCATCTAGTAGATGCCAATTCATCCAAAATGAAAGAATCTAGATGGACCCTTATAGAACATGCAGTCTCAAATTTTGTCTCATGATTTTTTATGAGGTGGAGGAGAGAGAAAACTAGTTATTTCGTGAAGTAACCACCTCATGCGCGAAATTTTGAACTATCAGGCAATTATTTCTCCATGTTGGATCGATTATCAATGTTGTCATGCAATGCAACTCATAAATTTTTCTTTGTTGAATGCATAAATTAAGGATAGTTGAATTTTATAAGACAACTTAAAAGACAATGGATCTTCAATCGTCTTGTAATTGTGTAACATTGCATTAGACCATCTATAAGACAATAATAATGTATTTACTCTTAGGGGCCGTTTGGATCCTTTCATTTGGTGGAATTGAAATCTAGTTAATTAATTATGCTATTTGGCTTTGGTTGGATATTCCAACACTTTTCAAAGTTCACATATAAGCCTACCTAAAATTCATAGGGTGAGAAATAGAATTTGATTCTATAGATCATGTTATGATTCTTCATTGTAACTTATAGCACACTCTTCAACTCACTCTCCTACGGTAGAAAAACAACACATAAGTATTTCTCTCGTATAGCAAATAATAATATACAAATATAATTTATATACAACTATATTAGCTTAATTAATATGTGTCTAAATTATGATTATTAAAATGAATTCAATTACGTAGATCCAAACGAGCCCTTAGGGTTGTTTGGATTCCTAGAATTGAAACTCATTCCATTATCAGATTCCAGCTGTTAGATTCACCTAGAAATAGGTTAGCTAGAATTTGGTTCAATTCATTTTATTTGTTAGGGTTGTTATGGAAATTTTTTCTTAGAATCAAATACCAATTCCTGTTTGGCTGTGGTGAATGTTAATCCGGTTGGCCTAGCAAGTCAGGGGGGCTCCCTTGATCTCTATGGGAAGCCTTCACGTCGCAAGCTGGCCATGGGTGTCTGCCTACTCCATGGCCGCGGTCACGAGCTCTAAAGCCGCGCTGGACCCATCGGCCAATGTGTCCGCCTCGACGTCGGTCACGGGAGCCGCCGATCTGAAAGTGTATTAGATCCTAAGTGAGTTTTAGTGGACTGAATGACAACATAATTAAAGGATTAATATGTGTTTAGTGGTACTTGAAGGTGTTTAATACAAGAAATTAGTCACATTATATTTGGGCTCATATAGCAAATGCCATATAAATGAGAAATGAGCCCAAACGATATTGATAAAAATAATTGACAGGCTTATGTGTGATAAGTACTATAAATGAGACATAGAAATATATTCTACAAAAATTGCATTTGAAATGGTCAAACGAACCTATGACGCATGCAATGTGATTTGCACGATATTGAATGTTATACGACGTAGGGAGTAGGTGAGGAAGCAAAGTATATTGTTTCCATGAGTGAGGAAAACAATATTTGGACAGCAAGAAGGCCAAATAGTCTTTTCCCCTAAGAAATATTCCCTGAAAAGATCAGGAGCATATATACTTAGTTGTATAGCAAGACGAAATCAGCCCGCACATAAGAAAATAAATAAAGCCCATTCGTCGGCCCAAATAAAGCACGATAAAAGCAGCTCGAGAGAGAAAGCAGGAGAAAAAAAAGAAAAGAAGAAGCTCCATGCATCACGCAAGCGCGGCTATGATGTGCTGTCTCCGGTCTCCCAATCCCGGATAGGGTCCCTCCAATGCGTTCGTCCCTGCACTCGCATTGCGTGACAGTGCATGCTCTCTGGACTCTGGTATTGTTGGATTCCCCACCGGGCCCTCCCGGTTGGCCTCTCCGATCTCTGCAGTCTTGTTTTTACTGTACTACTCACTTGGACCACTTTTACCCAGCAAGTGAAGTGAAGGTACCCTCATCATTCGCCTCGTGTCATAAATCCAGCGACCTGCCAGCTGGTGGAGTAGTAAAACAGGATTTGAAACGGCTTGCTGCCCTGAGCTGTAGTACAACGGTCTGCCTGCGATGAAATACGCTCCTTCCTCTTGAGCTGTAGTACGCCGCGTGCGTGAGCACTTGGAGTTGGAGCACAGCAGCAGTACTAGCTATAGGAGTACTACTGGTACTGGGGGTTTACTAGTCCATACAGCTAGCGCCATTCTAGCCGTTAGAAACAGAGAGGGGAGTCTTGGCAAGTCACCATTATTGTTCGTAGCAAGCACAGAGATGGCACAACCCGCGCTGTATCCAACTGTAGGAACTGCCAAGCAGTCCGAGCCTCCAGAGAATTCTTAGGGTATGTCCGTTTCAAATTATAAGTTATTTTAGCTTTTTTGGTTCATCTCTAGACATATTATTATGTTTAGATGCGTAACAAAACAAATGTACCAAAAAAATCAAAGCGACTTATAATTTGGAACGGAACGAGTATTTTATAAAACCGTATAGAGACGTCAGTTAACTTTGCAGTGCAGGCAATTGTATGATCTAGAGAAAAAATTCGCGTTCTGAAGCCTGAGTTTTTGGATAGAACTTCACAGACATCAGTTTTTTAATGCGATGAATTTTTGGATCTTCGTCCGTCTCTGCTCCCACGACCCTAGCACAGTTTGGCCGGTGGCCTGTTATCTTGGCCATTTTGGTGACTGATAAATCGACTAATGTTATTTTTGATGAGAGAAAAATACTGTTTTGGTGGCCGATAAACCGTCTAATAAGTTGTTGCCTGATGATTCATATCACCGACCACGCAACTTCGCAGTCAAGCGCAACTTCTTACAGAAAAAGACGAAGAGGAAAATATGATTTGCCACTTATAGTACGTACTGTAATAAACATCCTTTTCATACATCAGGCCGATCGGATCCATACCAAATACACAGTACTATTACATCTCACACTCCACACTCCAGCAGACAGTACACGTACACAGCTGTCGTTTCGTACACGCTTAACTGCTCAAGATCAACCGGTCGCGTAGCTAAGCATATTACCACCACCGCCACGCGGCCGTACTTTTTTTTTTTTTTGTTGTTGTCGTCTACTAGTATAGCTAAACACCAGGCACCACGATCGGGACGCGAAAAGCACACGTGCGCCGCCGCCGCACGCCGACGAGAGTACTCCGGGCGACCGCCGGCACGCCGCGACGAGCTCGCTCACTCGAGGTCCTGGCAGCCGGCGAGCGGGGTCCCCTTGCGGCACTGGTTGTGCGCGTACGGCTTGCACCCGTGCTTGATGACGCCGTGGCCCTTGGGCAGCGGCCCGCACAGGCGGTTGTAGCTGAGGTCCAGCTTCTGCAGCGTGGACAGGCGCTCCAGCGAGAGCGGCACGGTGCCCCGGATGAGGTTGTGGGACAGGTCCAGGTACGTCAGCTCCGGCGGGAACACCAGCTTGCTGAGGTCGAAGTCGAGGTAGTTCCACGCCAGGTCCACCTTGCCGATGGGCCGGCCGGCGACGAACAGGTGGGAGGGGTCGCCGGTGAGCTTGTTGTGGGAGAGGTCGACGGTGTTGATCTCGTCCTGCGCGTCGTCGCGCGGGATGGGCCCCGTCAGCTGGTTGTAGGACAGGATCAGCGACCGGAACTGCCCCTGCACTAGCCCCGCCGGGATGGTGCCCGTCAGCTGGTTGCGCTGGAGGTCCAGCGACCGGAGGTTGGGCAGGTCGGCGAACGACGCCGGGATGGTGCCCGTCAGCTGGTTGCTGGAGAGGTCCACGGAGTCGAGGCTGCGCAGCCGCGCCAGGGACTCCGGGATGGCGCCGGACACGCTGGTGTGGGAGATGGTCAGGAACTCCAGCTTGGACAGCGCGGTGAGGCACGCCGGGATGGAGCCCGTTAGCCCCGGCAGCTTGAACAGCGTCAGCGACATGAGCTCCGTCAGCCCGCCCACCGCCGACGGGATCTGCCCGTGCACGTCGTCCGCCGCGTCGATGAAGACGTTGTTCACGCGCCCGGCGTCGTTGCACCGGAGGTGGTCCCACGCGCAGCAGTTGGGCGAGGACGCCGTCCACGTCGACAGCGTCGCCGGGTTGCCCAGCGCCTGCTTCACGCTCAGCAGCGCGTGCAGGTCGCTCGCTGAGCAGGACCGCGCCGCCGGCGCCGCGGACGACGCCGTCGCCACGAGCAGGAAGACAGTGAGGAAGGTGGTGGTGGTGGTGGACGCCATCGTGCTCGTGTGCTGGGAGAGCTGGCTCTCGAGTGTGGGTGTGGGAGTGAGTGCGGAAGTGAGGCGCACGGCGGCTCCTATAAAAAGGGGCGCGGCGCGGCGCGGCGTGACGGGATAATCCCTTTCTTTTCTTTTTGCCCTCGGCATCTTGCCTCGGTTTTTTTGACCACCCACCACCGGACCGGGGCGCGTGCGCGGACACCGAGATCGCCAGCACCGCCGTGGCTGGCATGGTCCTGGGACCTGAAACGCTGACTGCAAATTGGAGAACTGGCCGGGCCGGGAGGGAAGGATCCGAGTGGGTTCGCCGGCGTCGCGAGCGCGCGATTGGTGCGTGCAGGATGAGCATGTGGCGCTGCGGCTTTGGTCTCCGTTCGCCGGCGTGCGTGCGTGCGTGCGTGCACATTATTGGACGGCCGTGTGGCGCGGCCCCTGCACGTAGTGTGGAGCGAGTAAAACTCGCGTACATGTGCGTGCTGATTTCCGAGAACCGAGATGGGGCGTCGCCTAGCTAGCTAGCACCTGCCCTGGATCCGCTTGTCCTGGTTATGCTTAGCAAGGCCTGGATTATAAAGGACACGCAATTAAGTGAGGCACTGTTTTATTGGGATTGCTTGTTTAGTTATTGGACAGACAAATTGGAGAGCATCTGGTCTGTCTGGAGATTGTTTAATCCAGGTTCCTGAGACAGTTGTGTAGCTTTGTACAGTTATGGAGTGTACTGTACAACAACAGCCTGTAATGCGGTGCGACCACTCTCAGTCTCAGGTCTCAACACAGGGATATTTGGTGGGAGGTCGGTTACTGTATATATGTTCGTTCACGAGACGAGACCGAGATTAAAAACACCCGGGCGGACACATTGAGAAGGCTGGACGTTGTTACATTCGGTGCATAGAGTACGAGATACACTGAATCTGTGACCAACAAACAGGTCCACCCGGACCCTGGCGACTCGTGTCATGTTCTGACAGGCCGTGATTCCGTGAAGCGTGTGAGCAGTAGCAAAGGTCGCGCCACCTTCTGCCACCACAAACGAACGTTATGTGGCGTCAGAACCGCCCACGCATGCTAGCAGGCGAGCAATCATCTTCTTCTGATGATCCGCGCATCAACAAACAGAGCTCTCGTCGGGCCCTTTTGCAGCTCGGCGTTAATATGGCTCCTCGACTTCTCATTTTCTGGGAGATTACGCGTATTTTCCTAATGTTTTCCCGGGGCACGGTCGCACGGAGGCAAGAGTCCCCCATGTGGGAGCTAAATAATGAGGGCATGGAGGCGTCCGACAGGGTTCAGGCCGCACACGAGAACGCATGTGGAGGAGAGAGAGAAAGAGATGGAGCCTGCCCGACGAGACAGGCGATCGGGTGGTGGCGTGGCGAAGCGAGAAAAGAGAGGATTCTTTCGGCCTTTCTTTCTTTTTTTCTTTCTGGGCACGGTCAGGCAAGCCGCTGCTGCAGCAGCTAGCTTTGTTTGATGCTTCTCTGCGCTTGCGCTAGCTCTCGCTCGTATCCGCCTCCAGCTGCGCACTCACATGGCCTGGAGATCGACTGGGGTTGGGTGGATGGCTGGCCCTGCCCCTGCAGCTGCTCTGTCTCTGCGCGCTCTGATCACCAGTTCGGCAAGCGTGCACGTTGCGGCGGAGAGCCGCGATGAATGCCACCAATTTTTGTACGCGTTGGTTCGACGCCAAGCTAGGATCTCGGGTTGGTTAGATCTTGTGCCTGCCGATCAGTGAGTGAGTGAGTGATTGCGGTACTGCGATCCACGATAGTTAGAAATGTTCGCAGCTAGCTAGCGCAGGACCAGATGGATTTGGCATTATGACCGACCAAGTGCGCAAGGGGCATCTACTGCTATCCTCTCCTACGATGGATAAGCTCGCAATCACTTCGCTGCTCCGACTCACAGTCTCTTGAAAGCATGCACAGGCGTGGGCCTACTATTTCCTAGCGTCATTAGTGAGACAGCATCTTTCGTAAAATGGCAAGACACACACTGAACAATGCCGTAACGCGGTGAGGCCCGTGGCAAGATCTGAAGAACCCTGTGCAGGAGCAGGAGACAGGAGTATAGAATTCCACCACCACGGTAATAAGTTAAGTGAACCGGGTTAGACCCGCTATATACCGGCTGGCAGGCACCCGTCAGTCTGTCACGTGCGGGTCGAAAAATAGCTTGCGGAAATAAAAAAGAACTACTCTAGCTGCTGCTAGTACGGCGTACACGCCAAGCATCGACGGCCGGCAAGTGCGAAAAGCACGTACAGGGAGAGCCTGGGGCACGGACACGTACCGGCCACTCGTTCGTCATCTCGTGAGATCTGCAGGCCCGTGCCGTGTACGTACCAGGCTCAGGCTGGCTGGCTGTGGCCGGGAGGTAGGCCAGGCCCAGGCTCCGGCCGGACGCGCGCCAGCCCGTCTGCGCAGGCCACGCGAATTATTACCGCCTGATTCGAGCCACGCAAGCACACATGCATCCATGCATGCATGCTCGGACAGCGTGTGAAACGTTTGCTTCCTCGCTACTGCGCTAGTGCGCGCCCCGGGCCGGGCCCCAGGGGACCGCACCCATCATGGCTTGGTGACAGCAACGGCGACCGCGACCGGTGATTCGATCGCGGAAGAGGCCGAGGGCGAGCTCCGCGGACGGATCTGATCCTCGCGCGCGCGCGGCCGCGGGTCCGGCCGGACTGCCACCCCGAGCCCATCACGCGGGCGCATGGAGGCGCCCCGGCCGTCCGGGTCTGGCTGGCGAGGCGAACCGCGGGCGCATGGGCCGGCCTCGAACGCGCCCCTGACTTCCTTCCTGCCGACGAGGGCTGGTGCGCTCGGTGTCGGAACGAGGGCCGGCCTCCCGATAAGGTGCATGGATCTAGGGGGAGGGGAGGGAGGACGCTCGCACAGTCGCACATGACGGGGACACTCTCTAGACTCTAGAGCGAGCGCGGCGGTGGCAGCGCTCTCCTTCTTCCTGTAGCGTCGAGATTAATGGCGATGTGGACGTCGGTTCGGCACGAGATCTGCGGCCAGTGCTGCCAGCACGAGGAGGCCTCGAGGTGAAGTCACGTTTTGTTCTGCAGTCGATGGATTTCGTTTCACTGTTGCTCGTGCAGCATGCAGCAGCGGTCCAGCGGCAGCTTCCGGGGAGCTGGACGCTGAGCACGGACACGTACCCGTGCTAGAGATTCGGCAAGCTAGCGGTACTTTTTTAATAACAACTTAAAAAAAAAACAGAGCAAGCGGCACATGCGATGCTGGTAGTTGGACTGCAAGTCGCGTGGCGTCCCCAGGGAGGGCGATGAAGCATGTTCTTCGTTTGGCTAGATTTCAGTCAGCATGCATGTTACCAGACTCCAGTTTTAAAAATCTTATTATTCTCAGCAGCAGCGACCAATCGAAGACTAGATGCGCTCGCGGCGTTTCGACCGGCAGAAATGAAGGAGAATAAACTACGATTGGTCACGGGGTGGATGAATTGCCTATTTTATATTAATTAAATTAAATGATTCGAGGTGGAAAAGTGTGCTGTCATCCGCGAAGTAAAGGTTCAAGTTAATGTGAGGTCAAAGTTTCGTTCTGTACCCCTCGCCCCCAAAAGGTTAGTGTGTTCTGTAGCCACTCTGAAAACAAAAGTGCACTGTTTATCGTTGGGACAAAATACGTGACCGAACGATAGATACTACTATATCTAGGTCTACTAAGATATAGAAGCATACAGCAAAGCAATTCGTGGCCTTGTTTAATGAAGTTGAGTGAACGATGAAGTTCAATCTCTACCGGAGAAGAAAAGAATGCCGACAAGCGAAATCAGTGCTACAATATTTAAGGACAAGGAGAAAAAGAAACAAAAAAAAAACAAACAAAAGAGGAGGGGGGATTCAAAAGAAAAATAAAAATGACACCGATGCCAGGCTACAGTTAGGACGAGCATTCTCTCACTTGACCTTTGTTAGAGCAACTCCAATGGAGCCTCTAAATAGGTCTCTATTCTAGATCTAGGGACTTGGTCCAAAAAAAATTCACTCCAATGCACCTTCTATTTGAACTTCCGTTTTGGAAGGACCCTCAAAGTTTAGTTTTGGTCCTCAGGAATGAGACCCTCATATTCCTCTCCCCCCAAATTAAGAACTATGGCTGGAGTTGGACTTTGAATTTGACCCTCAAATTTTACAAACCACCCCCCAAATGAAAATGTAGAGGGCTTGATTTGAGGGCTATGGCTGGAGATGCTCTTAGCGCCTGATCCATGTCCTTGTTTATATAGTGCAGATCCATGTTCACTCTTGATTCCCTAATTAATGTAACTAATTTACCAGTTGCGTATGGTTTGTTCGACTAAGAATGTTGATTCCCACAGATGTGGTTGATCCACACGCCATCTTGTGTAATTTAAAGCAGATATGGACTTGGAGGATCATGCAAAACACAGCAAAGCTCCCAGTCATGTACCAAGAAAACTAAATCCCACCAAATAATGCTTCACTTGAGAAAACTAGTATGAAGCTAGTGTGAGTCCACTGTCCACACATATTCCGTTTCATTTGGGACACATATCTTTAACAAAACTGTATATTGTGCATTGTTGTGCAGACTACTCGGATGGTCTGTCTGCTGGATTGACTAGAGGAACTCTCTGAATTCTTTCAGGTGGATCGAAGCCGTCCACGGAAGGTTTGATGTATATATTGAACATGACGTTGGTGAAGATGGTGAGGATAACAAGTCCAAGAGTCGAGAATGCCACATACGTTGGAGAGAATTCTGGCATTTCATCGGTTGATCCCCGCCCTGTTATCACGACTCGGTCCAGGTACGGATCTGTTTCAACCAAACGACAGTAAGTATACAACAAATACTGTAATATGGCGTTAAAACGCTGTAATCGAGCAGCAATGGTAACATAATTTGAGTTTTGTCTGCAGGTGTGCTGTCTCAAAGAAAATTGAGTTGGATAACAAAGCAATTGAAAGCCTGTGCGCAGGCAGTAGTAAGTAGTAACCTCAGTCTGCTGGAGGTTCAAGATCAGTAAAGATTTTTCATTCTTCTTGGTTAAAGATTTTGAAGCACTATTCTATGTTCGACCTTTTAGAAAGAAACTCTTCCAGTTTTTGGACCGAGCATTTAAAATTAAAACACAAGACAACAGTTCTTCTTCCATACTCCCTAAAAGAGGCTAAGAATCTTAACTGACACTGCACATAATTATCCGTACACAAGAGATGACACTACGGCAAGTTCATGAGCACGTATATAGTACTCTTGTTCTACTACTATTTACTTAGCTACTATAAAGTGGCAGGAGTTGTACACTTGTGCAGTGCAGCACACTGCATACTGATTACTGAAGCTTTGTTGCAATTTATTTAGTACCTTCGACCTACTAAGTTCCTACAGAACACAGAGGACTGGTCCACCTCTTCTGAATGCGGTAGCCAGGTCAAAACTTCCAGTATGAAAGAGACAACCTTGCATTGCACGTTATAAAACTACATAGTTTAATGCTGTTGCCGTTTCAGAAAACACAGATTCATGCAAACAAGCACTAGCTCAGGCGACAGACCTGTGCTCCCTCTATCTCCCTCTATCCCTAAATGTCTGTCTCTACCGTGTTCCCTCACAGACACGTTTTTCGGACGACGTATATAAAGGGACGGAGCGAGTACCACTTAGCATGAATTGTTGGCACCGACGAAGATATTATGAAGTTCCCTTTTCAATTTCAACTACAGAGAACTGAAAGATCAGGAGAATTGGACACGTACAGAGAGGCTACTAGCACCCTATTAGCATTGGACATGGAGTACTCCGTAAGCTGAGATGGGTTGGCAGAGGCTGGAATTACCCGGAGGAGGAGGTGGCGTTGGCGGCCGCATCTTGGGCTCGACCAGTCCCTCCAGCAGCGTGTCCAGCTCCTCCAGCCGCTTCCGCGTCTCCTCCGGCGTCTCGCGCCGCGCCGCCTCCTCGCCCCCCTTTCCCGCCGACGAGAAGCTGATTACCTTCCGACACGTCCTCCCTCTCCACTCACGCACGGACCGGACAAGACCCGCCGAAAACGCACCTCCTTCTCCTCCGACGGCGCTCGGCGCGAGCGGGCGGACTGGCACCTGCATCCTTGCCAGAGGTCGCCCCGGAACGAAAGGTGTCAGCGGCGTGTGGACTGTAGTGGCCGAGCGCGCGTGTGTGGATAACGATTTTGACGACCTAAATGGGCCAAATGGAGCTATCAGGCCCTATGGCCCATGTTATTTCAAGTAAGTTACTAATGGGCAGGCATACGGCCCAAACAAAAAACCACAAGTCCACAAAGGCCTACGAAGCTTAGATCCACAGCCCGTCGGTCAGAGTCACCACCACCACCAGATTCGCGTCTAGTGAAAGCTACCGGTAGATCGCTCGACGGAATCCGGAAGCCACCGAGGCGAGCGGCGAGCGGCGAGCGGCGAGCGCACGCACCGGCACAAAGCACAACACCACCGCTACCGACTCGACCATCACTCAGCCAGCACGTGGAGGTGCGAGATGGCGGCGTCGGGATCGGGAGGCAAGGAGCCCGGCGGACGGCCCTGGACGGCGACCAGCACGTGGGTCCCCGGTCCCGCCGGCGGGGCCGTGGAGGACGCTGTCTCGTTCGAGACCTCCGACGACGACGCGGAGGCGTCACCGGCGGGCGTTGTGCTCTGCCACCCGCCGGCCGACTCGGACCGCGACATGACTCCCTGCCCCTGCGAGGTCACTGGTGAGTCCTCGTTTTGTCTTCGGTAGTGCCAGCCTAGCTAGTCAATATTAAATTTGGAGGTTTGTTGCGAATTGCTGTGCTTGCGTTAGTCAAATCCTTGATCGGATGCAGCTGCGCGCTCTGCTTGCGTTCGACAGCGTCCGAGCAGGCAAAACCCTAGTAGGCCTGTACTATCTAAACCGAATTAGGCATCGGCTGTTTGGGTTCTGGAGATCTACTGCTGTGATTGTTCTATTGGGCGGAAGTATCGTATCGTATTAATGTTTTTTTGGGTCCCTTTCTTAATCTTATTACGTTCTGTTTAAACTAGTTAACTATAACGACTTGTTGTGATGCCAACAACCTGCTCATAATGTTGGTACAGACTACATAAGTAGATGTAGTGTGTCCATTTTCTGTTGGAGGAGTGGTGGTTAGTTACATATAACACTCTGATGCTTCATATTCAGTCCACGACCATAGCAACAGTATTTGGTATTGGTAGTTACAGATCCTATGATACTTTGGAAATTACATTAGCTGGTGTTTTTACATCTACTATAGCTAAACATTGTCGGAGTCTGCTTTACCATGCAATCTCATTATGGCATTATGGCCAATTCTACTTTGATAGTGTCATGTCTGGTTTAGCCATTTTGGCATCTTCTGTTGAACATTTGAATGCTTGAATTCCTATGGAAGCCTTTAGTAGTGCGAATTTGTAGACAGTTACATTCTCATTCTGTATACACAAAAACTTATTCAAGGATTTTATTCAGTTAGTTTCAGGGGAAAGTATGAGATTCACAGGGTGTATGTGCGAAGCACAGCTCGGATATATGAACTATACCACTCTCCTGATGCAAAGGGTACCAGCAAGGATTATCTATGCACCGTGCGTTGTGGACTTGCTGTTAAAGAACCACAGTCCTGTGGTGAAGAAAGTACGTCTCAGTCGACTGGCAGTGCTTTAAGCAGTGACAAGCATGAACATGAGGCAAAGAGTGTAAGCAGTGGTAGTGATGAAGATAGTTGGGTTGATGTCAAGATCCCAGAATCTCCTGCAGGGAATAAAACACTAGAATCTCAACAAACAAATTCTATTCGAACCAGTCAAGAAAATACTCTGGTATGTAATTCATTTTTTTGGGTTCTGCACAATTAACGTTGGTTAATACTCATTTGTCACCTGACATAGATCACCTGAACTTTGTTGAACCTGTAGAGTTAATCCAATCCACGACAACATGAAAAAATTGATTTGAATGCACATTGTAGATTTGTCAAATCGAGAGAGATTAAATTTTCTGTTTACCTCTGAAATGAAATGATGAAGTGTTTGGAGTTAAGAGATATTGAATACCAGAGATAACTAGATCAGTTGTTGTGTTGAGTTTTTTATTCAATACTCTGTGTGTTTTTTCGATAAAATAAGGATGGTTTTTCTTTGTTAGGAGTTTTTTATTGAGTTCTTCTCAAGGGTATCTACAGCCTTTTTGTTAGCGGTACTTTTAGAGAAGTGGGATTGATGAGTAGGCGTACTTACAAGTTGCAACTTTGGATGTAGTATAAAAACATCTTTCTTATCTTTTGTTATTATATGTATTGCAGGCACACTATGAAGCTACTGCCGAGATGAGTGATGTTAACCCATGTGTGTCTCTTACTATACGTTTTCTATCACTTCAGTCAAAGATATCAGTGCACATTGAGGAAATCTACATTTTTACTGATCCTGTCGAGTCCACCAATGATGTTTCAGTAAGAGATCCTGGAAACATGGGAGGCAGTTCTTTGCTGGCAATGCTTGTTCCTAGCCTTATGCAAATATCTAAATCAAGGAATTTGAAAATTGATGACAGTTATTTTTCTGATGGATCAAAGAATCAAGAGAGCAACACATGTGAAAGGGCTACACAGAAGCAGGGCTGTGTAGCGCAAATGATTCAAAGTATACATCTGCAGGGATAGAAAGCGGAATGAGCCCTACAGTTGGTGTTACAGCATCTGATGAAAAAACTAGCCAAGGTGAGTTCCAGTTCAAGGACCCTGATTCTCTTCCGTTGCCTGTGCAAACATTAGAAAGTACACAAGCGGCATCAGTGAAGGACCAGCAAGAATTAAACACAGGTCATCCTGCTAATCCCCTCATCAATGAAAACTTTACTCCTTATAATCATATTGAGAGAAAGCTGGATACTCTGCTCTCGAAGGTAGAGAAGATGGAATTATATTGCTCTAGGTTTGAGGACAGCATCATAAAGCCCCTTGGTAGCATTGACGCAAGGCTTCAGCGTCTGGAGGAACAGTTTAGTTCATTCTCTGTGGATATTCAGTCTTTGAGAGGTTCTTCTGCATTTAGGTCAGCACCAGATGGTATGCCTAATGCGAAGAGCTTACAGGAGGAAGCACATAATGATGCTAATGATAGAAGTACTTCTACAATTGACAGGAAGCCAGGGTTACTTGTCATGGCGCCAGATTTTATGTCAGATGATTCCTGTGGTTATAATGTAATAACTAATGGAAACCATGTTAATTGTTGTGGGCCTAATGTGCTGCCAAGGCTACTTGTGAAGGTCCCCGATTTTATTTCTCAACCTGAGTTAACTGATGGAAACCTCCATGATGGACCTGCTCTATCTTCTGAAAAGGAGCGTAAGACTTCCCCGGGTTTAGTTATCAAGGTTCCGGAATTCCCAGATGATGATGATGATGATGACGACGACGAAGTGGATGAAAAGAAACAGGCAGAAGTTTGTGGTGATGGTGATGATCACACGTGGTCTGATGATACTCTGAGGAAAAGCACAACTGGCAACACCAAGAGCAAAAAACCTGTATCTATCAATGGTGCGTTGGCGTCCGCATTGGAGGCATTACTCATTTCCACCATAGGAACATCATCTTCAAAACCTGCTGTTTGCGCTACCAGTAATTTAAGTGTTGAACATATAAATGATTCCTTCAGTTCCTTCCTTTGTCCTGGAAAAACTGGCGAGATTTCCACTAAAGATGGTTCAGCTGACCAATTTCTGGGTACATCTAATGATGCAAATTTGGTCTGTGCCTTCATATCTTCTCAGGATATTGATACGACTCCACATAATTCTCTCTCAAAGGAAATGTTGGATAGCAAGGTTGAGATAAAAGAACAGAACTGTGATCTCAATACAGAAAAGGAGGCATTTGTTGCAATCGTAGAACCATTGGATGTTCCCTCACCGACTGATACAATTGAGGAATCTATTGATGATGGAAGTTGCGTGAATAGACAAAACAATGTTTCTAATTTGGATACAATACATGGACCTTTGGATCCTCCTAAGCCTCCTATAGTTTTTGAACCTGTTGATAGTGGAGTTAAGGTGAATGAAAATAGACCTTCCATATCCTTGGTGGAGTTTCTTGCAGTAAGGAATGCTAGCTCTTGTAAGAATGGTACTTCTGAGGTATGCCTTGGTAATGATGGTGCTGAAAAACTGTCTTTTGAGAGAACATCGACTGGAGCTGGTAAAAACTCAAACAACATCAGTCAACTTCTAGTGAAGAAAGCTCTTGATGTTGATGCGGATGAGAGAAATTTTCTGTCTAGTGTACCCATTGGAGCAAAATTTGGAGGATCAAGCAATCATACCCCCAGAACTAGTGGGCATGATATTAATAATACAAAAGAAGCTGTCTCAGATAAGGAATGTGGCCTGAAGGATACAGAGAATGGACTTAGTCTCTCTTCGAGGATGGACTCAATATTTTCTCAGTATCATGCATATTCCAAGAAAAAAATGATTGAGAACAGCAGTTTGGACTGGAGTATAGATGAGAATTTCTCAAAACAGAACGGGGAACATTCCTGGTCAAGTTTGATTAGTATGGAGTCGTTTAGTGGAGTACCTGCCAGAGAACCTTTTGTTTCAGGGAATGACAAATCAGGAAATTACATGGAAGATTTTGCAGGCATTGGAGATCGTGCTGTTGCAACACTAATTTCTGGGGATGAGCTCCATCAGGTTTGTGATTTGCTTTATGAGTTCAAGGATGACATGTTGGGCATGACATCTTCAGCAAACGGTACAGATAAGAGCACTCCATCCCTTGAAGTCTTGCTTGCTGAATCGTCTGATTCTGAAGCGCAAATTTCTGATCTGGAGGATATTGACGGTGATGCTGGCATTGGTACACTCTCATCTTCAGATGACGATGCTTCTGCTGCAGACGAGCCTTTAGTTGATGTTGCTGACCTGACTACACCATCAGAGCCATATACTTCTGCCGTCAATGAGCCTCTGGTTGGCGTGGCTGACCTGATAAACCCTTTAGGGACAGATGCTTCTTCAGTGAAAGAGCCATCGGCTGATGTGATTGATCTGCTACATTCTTCAAAGGAACCTTTGGTCAGTTTGGATGATCTGCCAAAACCTCCAGAGACGTCTTTTGGTGGGAGCAGTGGAGAACATCTTGACAGTCTTATATATGGATAAGGCTATGAGATACTAAATAGTTCAGAGATGAGCGGAACATATGCCTGCTGCATTAGTTGCTGTGTCCTGTACAGTGTTGACCCCTTTCTTCTAAGTTATGCAGAAGTTTTTGTACATAAATAAGTCTTTATGTCTGCACCAATTTATACTAAATACTGTGAAAGCAGAGTAACTTTTGGCTTTGGGTTGATATTCTCCCATTCGTAATCCATTACAACCGATATGACCTTTTTACTGTTGCCCGTTCATTTTCAAGCTCTGACCACTTACCAGACGCGCCTTATACCATTTCAACTGGCAGCGAAGTCACCTGACCTGAGTTACAATCAAGAATCAACCCTTCATCTAGACCAGACCGAACAAGGTATGGCAAACCTTCACGTACTTTCGATCTTTCAGTAGCTCCCTCTTCTTTGATACTTGAGCATAACTGAAGTACTGAACTTCTTTATTTAGCATGTAATTTCTTGTGCTAATCTCGTGATCATTTAACTGCTGGCCGCTGACAGGTGAAGCTCGGAACACGCCATGTTCCATAAGTAAGCGAACAGAACAGAAGAACAGGCGGCGCTCTGTTCACATGTGAGCTTGCCTGCGTGCCTGCCTCCGTGTATAGAGGACGCACATGGGCTAGCCCTGTCTATGGGCCTGGCGAAGTCGTCCCGCCATTAATTCGAGGCACAGGCCCGCGCGGGCGTGGCCTATTAGTGGGTCCGAGGCCGTCTTCGCTCTGTCCAGGGGCAAGGAATCCGTGGATTCGCATCCTCCCTGGTCTCCCCCTGCCGTGCAATCAGAAAGGTGCATGGAACACAATAATGTTTTCTTCCTTTGAAATGAAGACGAAACAATTCTTACTAGGTATCATGGTACCAGAATCCCATTCGTATTTATTCACACCTTAACTATTTTGCAACATAAAATAATTTAAAAATATCTGGAGCAGATGAATATTTTGAGTTGAACGGTTGCTGTGTCAAGCTGAGCCGGAGAAAAATAATCTTGCGTCCAAGTGATTTATATATACTGAAGATCATCTTTGGTGCACCGTACTACACTCCACCTTAGAATTAAGAAAGTTGAAGGACACTTTTATGCTAGGGATATATGGATACTGTTTAGCACCACTTTTTAAAATATATGACGATTAAACTAATTCACTTGACTTAAAGCATATATAAGGTAATTAAAAACAGAGGGAGTACTAGTATAGTTTTCTTTTTGTTAAACTATGATCATGCTAATTGGAAGTATGGGTCGGGATTTATTAATATAGCGACACGAAGACCCTATCATCAGCCTTTTTTTTTTTTGCAGATGACACTTTCGGATATAGGATATTGTGTGTTAATGATGAGTGGAGTGCTATTCCTCACGACTGTGGTGAGATGTGACTGTGATTGAGGTGATATTCGAATAGTCATAAACAGCTTTGACCTCACGACTGAAGGTTCTACCTCTACAGCAAAACTGATGTTCCAAGTGAAGCTCGTCAGTGCATGCAGAGAAGCAGAAAGTTCATGGAGTTCACTGTACATGTGTGCCAAATTACCCTTCAGTGTTCCCTAAAGAAAAACAGAAGCACTCTTCCGCCGATAGGGCTTGCAAGAATTGTCCTATTTTTTTTTGCCGTTGAGCACTTGGACATTTTGGTAGACATTGCTGGGAGTATGGAAGCTTCAAAGCAGTGAAGGAAATAAACAGAGAAAGAACAGAACTAAGAAAGCCACTACGTACGTACATCAGAGTCTAATTAAGTGTGCAAGCGGTCCAGTTTACACAATCGTTGTAACAGGTAATGGACTTCATATCTTGTTCATATTGACATACACAATCGTTGATGACAAAATTCCAACAAAATACAGGCAGCTCTTGCCCTCAAGACTCGGGCAGGCAGAGCACATCCTTCTTATGGTATATGTACTTTCCCTGTCCGTCGTGGCCATGGACTTTGCAAATACCATACCATATGAAACACAAAACAGAAGGGAGAAAAAAAGTTACAAATCATACATGTGGATACAACACTAAAACAAGACGTTCCACACAGCTAGCACGGCACTGATCACTCTGTCTGATCCCGTGGAGTGAAGCGGTGAACGATCCATGCATTCCCAACGAACAACTGAGCTGCACATGCGGCGGCGGCGGCGGCGATGAGCAGAGCAGGCAGGGCAGAGGAATTGCTGACTTCAGAAGAAGGAGCGCTTGGTGGAGGGCGCCCTCCCCACGGCCCTCATGAAGTTGGCGAGCTCCAGCACCCTTGCCACCTTGGTGCCCCGCTTGGCCTCCGCCGACGCGCGCTTCTCCTCCGCCTTCCGCCGCGCCTTGGCCACCTCGTTCTGCGCCTTCTCCGTCGCCATGGCACGCTTCTCCTCCAGCTTCCTCTGCACACGCCATGCATGCATTTGACATCAGAATTGAACAATTCAGATACTTACATGTCTGATCAATTAGGTGGGTTTCGAGTGAAGCTGTTGGATGGATTACCTCGTACTTCTTGAGCCATGCGCTGGCCTTCTCGACCTGGTCGCCCTCCCAGCCGTTGATGACGACCTCCTCGCGCTTGAAGCGGTTGTTGACCTTGGCCACCTCGGCGATCTGCCACGCGGCGATCTTCGACTCCACCTCCTCCTTCCTGACCTGCCCCACGGACACCCCGCCTTCGCCGTTGCCGCCGTGGCCATGGCCGTGGCCGTTGGCGGCCATCAGCGCCCCGACGTCTCCTCCTCCTGGGGTGGGCGGGCCCCGGCGTGGCGACGGGATGGGGTTGCTGTCGGGCACGATGGCCAGCGGGTTGGTCTCCTCCAGCTCCTCCTCCTCCTCGGTCTCCCTGATCCTGCCCATGCCGTCCACGATGTCCCTGTCGTGGCGGCGTCACCGTTGTTGGCGTTGGCGCTGGCGCTGGCTGCTGCGGCGACCATGGCCGAGAACTCCCTGCTCATAGTCGGGAAGAGCTCGCTGGGTGCGGTGTCGCTCCCGACGGAGCGGATCGACGTGTGCCTGCTCCCGCCCGCGGCCGACCCCCACGACCCCCGGCGGTACGACGACGGCTGGCTGTGGCTCGGTGGCGGGCTCAGCGCGTGGATGTCCCTGAACTCCTGGTCCTCGTCGTCCTCCTCCTCGTTCTCCCCCACCGGCTGCAGCCGCCTGTCCTCGACGCTCCTCTCCTGATGCTCGACCTCGACGCCGCCGCCGCCGCTGCTAGTGCTAGCCGCCGTCTGTTCACTCAACATGTGGCACGCCGCTTCCTCCTCGCCCCTCCTCCCTCCTCGACGCTAAGCCTCTAGCGGCCGCGAAACCATCTGCGGCTCCGCTCGGCGCAGCTGGTCAGCTACTACCTGATCGGGTGCGGGGTGAGCTGCGGTGGTGGTGGTGTGTGGTGAGTAGGATGCTGGCGGGGGGCGCCTTCTTAAATAGAAGAAGCCGGAGCCCGGAGGCGGTGCCGCAAACGGGAGCGCTCCTGACCTTCATTGGCCGCACTGGATATTTCCCAAATTTACGTCCATTTCTCGAGCCTTTTTTTCCCCCTGACCTTCGTCTCGCTTTCTCAGCACCAGAGGAGATTGGGGTTTATTATTATTCTCAAAAAGATGAGAAAAGCCGTTCCTTATTTTTGTGAGGGGCACGGGTCGCGTGGGCAAAGTGCGCTGACTCACGCTACCCAAGCACTGAAAGCCTGTTCAGTGCTTGGGTTTTCATTATCTTCCCCGGGTTACTAGCTTTGGGTTAGATACGCCTGCGCGCGCACGTCGAGTCGAGTTGTTTTCGTTATCGATACGCAATCGGTTGGTATCTTTGGCGAACATTCTAGTGACGACGGTGCTTCCGGCAGTGGCGGTTCGTAGATATGAGTAGTTCGTGATCATATCCGAGCAAATTGAGGGGAAAACTGAATTAAGCCACTCAGCGTCTGCGATGATGATTTATGCTGACTGAATTTCAGTTAATTTTAGCCTCCTCTCGTCGTCGTCCAAGCAAGGGTTTCTCTTGTGGCAATGATGCTCCACAGCTTCTGATCTGATAAGGAACCAGTGGGCATGCAGCAGCCCAGCCGAAACAAATCCATCCGTTACCACATACACACAGTGATATGATGTCAAATCGTTATCAGTCAAGGAGTTATTAAACGTTTTATTTAACTGGGGAGGGTAATTTTTGTGACGCCTCCTTTTTTACAGCTCCTATTCACGTCCCAGCAGCAGATAAGAAAAAAAAGAAAGAAAGACAGAAAGGGATGGTCCGTTATTATGGGGATTAGAGAGACGTGGTCGGGCGTGGTAACACACGTCACCGTCACACGACCAAAGTTGGCTTTGCTGTGAGTAATAAACTGACCGCATGCACTGATGGGTGAAACATGACGGACGCAGGCGGTGGGGAATTAGCGTTAACCCCGCGTGGGCCCGAACGACGACCCTGATAGCTCTGCTTCCACCGTCTCGATAATACTATTTTAACCCGGTAGGCGCGCGCAGGACAAGGCGTGGGCCCTGCCAATATCGGGGGAGGAAGATACGTCTGGTGGAAGCATCATCATCTTTTGCGAAGGAGAGAGAATTTGAGGTGGAGTAGTAGTTGGCTGTCAGAACTCGCAAGAGCAAAACGAAACGAACAAACCCGTCAGTCAGGTAGTGTGTGTGTGTGAGAGAGAGACGTCGTTGGCCGTTGAGACTTGAGGGGAGAGGAGGCAGGCAGAGATAAGGCACGGCATGGCCGTCGACGTCCACCTATCCCGCAGATGCATGTCTCGTCGTGATCCATGGATGGATGGACTTGGCTTCGCTGCAGGCTGCAGCTAGCTGCTTGGTCGGTTCGTGCCACTGCCCTGCCAGCGCGAGAGCCACGCCCCACGTGGCAATTCCAGGGACCAGTACCCAGTACAGTATCCTACACGGCCGGATACAGTACGTAGTACAAAACAGGTAAGGCGAGCGCCCCTTCAAATTGTTACGTAGGAGTACTTCCGTTTGTATTGTGTTCCACACGATGATGGTAAATAATGGTTGTTTACGGCCACAGATCGATGCTTTGATGAGCCTGCTTTCATCCACGTTGTGGCCACTGGCCAGAGCCTGCAGGGGCGTGGTGTCATGCTCGTGCTCGTGCTGCCAAGCTAGTAGTGTGAAATTCGAGTAGTACGTACGTGGATGCGGGAGCATTTCTTCCGGGGTGAACAAGAGCAACGGCCAAGGCAGACCACAAGGGGACCGGTGTGGAATCGTGAAACAGTGCAGCAGTTCTAACCTGCTGACGCGCGCACACAGACACACGGACGTGGGTGGCCCACCCTGTGTCTGTGTTCCTCTTCTCCTTCTTCTTTCACCTGTCGACGTTTTTTTTTTTTACATGGAATCTGAAAGCTACCGCCACGGCACACACTAGTAGTACTAGCTTGGTGACACATGAGTAAACAACAAACTTGTGCAGTGCACACTGCACAGCACAACACGGACAGGCCGGCCAGGTGCACATCCATGTATGCATGGCGACATTGCCATGGCTCACCAAAACCCAGAGCGACCCGGCCGTGACATGCACGTAAGCTACTAGCTACTGCGTGCGCATCGAATCAACGAAAGCTGGAACCAACTTCGCTCCATCACTTTACAGCTGCTAGTTAATTATAAGAATGTCATTTTGGAAAGTGCTTGCTTATTCTTCGACCTGGTCAAACCCACCACGCAAAAAATCGCTCGCAATGTCACTTTGTTCTCTCTCAGATATGATGTTTTGTACTGCCTCGTCCCTCGCGTGGAAGAGAGAAAGAAACACGAAGCTTCAATGAAACGGAGCCGAGCGGAAGTAGCGGACAGACACAGACACAGACGTCAGAGAGATCACGAGAGGACGGAGCAAGATCGCCGCCGATCCATTGCCAAATCCTCCATCGTCGCCGCGCTTATATTAGATACAATAAAAACATGCACGGCGGGGCCCAGACCTTGATGCCACTCCAGGTAGCCGACAAAAGCCAAAGACCGGTCGAGCGCTACGCCGCTACCACGGATCCTCTGTAACCTCCCGTTTTAATTTTTTTCCCAAAGAAAGAAACTACTCACTGTTTAGTTTGACTGTTTGACCATTTCATCTAAGTTACTCCCTCCATTCCAAATTATAAGTCATTCTAAAAACCTTAGAGAATCAAAGTTTATAAAGTTTGACCAAATTTATATAATATGATAATAATATATTTAATATCAACTAAATATCAATAGATTCTTTATTAGTTATATTTTCATACTATACCTATTTGATGTCATAAATCTTTATATCTCTCTATAATCTTTGGTGAAACCTAAAATGTTTTGATTCTCCAAGATTTTTAGAATAACTTACAATTTGGAATATAGGGAGTATACAAGTAGTAGTAGTAGTAGTATAGTGCTCTGAAACAGACAGCACACCTGCAATGCATCATTTCGCGCCAATCCACCTAAATGCCCATAGATTGCTACGGAGTACGTGCGAGTAGTATGTTGTAAAGATTATATATAAAACCACCACATGTACGTAATGCGAAGATCCTGGCTGGCTGGGAAGAAATGAAACCGAGCAGCCGTTCGCGGCACGCTCATGGACGACGGGGTCAAGGTCAACCTTAACGCACCCGTAGACCACGGCACCGTTGGGTTGGGGCCCCGTCCTCGTGCAGTACTGCTGCGCAACCCGACGCGAGGGCGAGGCGCAGCGCAGGCAAAAAGCGAGGCGCGCCCACCACGTCATGGGGAGCCATGGCGGGTCAGACGCGGTTGTCGGCCGGGGCCGCGCAGGCGGGGCGGCCACACACGTGGGTTACCGACAGCGCCCGTGCCCCGCGGGACCCGGCGGCCGGCGGCCGGCGGAGGCCCGGTCCATGTCCATGTCCAAGCGGCTCTCCGGCCCGGCCCGGCGCTGCCGCTGCATCCATCCACGTCCCCCGATCGCTGCCGCTGCTGCGAGGACACTCGTACTGCGCCGTGACGGCGAGCCTTGCCGGTCGAGACGCGCACCCGCGTCCCCGCCCGGACAAGATCACGTTGGGAATCGATGGATGCGGCTCCCGGGAAAGGAAATATCGAGAGGATGAGGGATTGGTGCGCGGATCACTCTCACTCCCGCTGTCCGCTGCTGCGGCCCGCCTGCGACACTTGCCGGCGCGCGTTTGGCGGCGCCGATGGTTAGACAGTGGACGGACACTCGTGGATTTCGGATATTCTCTTCTCTCCTACGGCGCCCCTTCCCCTTTGCTAATTATCGATCACATTGCTTTAATGCTTTGCCTCGTGAGAAATCTTGGTGATAGACGCTGATACTATATGAACTCAGTTTGGTTACAACCTATTATTAGTTAAGTTTTTTTTCCAAGAACATGGTTACCACGTGTTTCATTAAAAAAAATTAGAAAGTTTTACACGTTCGACTTCACCATGTAGTGATATACCAATAGTGATTGGGTAAAACACTAATACAAGGCACCGTGACACGGTGAAACGTATGTTTTTTGTGATTTTTAACTAAGACACCAGTTGTGCGAACGTATGTTTTTTTGATTTATCTAAGACAGGTTTGGAGAACACTTTGGCCAGCGTCTTGTGCAAAAGGTGCAGACTCCATGTTCACGCTCATCGCTTGGGAGCTATGTATGGAAAGAACACAACGCACGCTGCTTTCGCGGAGCGGCCACGCAGATCCCCGTGATCAGAGCAGTCATCAAGTTGCAGGCCGAGCTCTGGGTTCAGGCTGGTGCAAGGCACCTAGGTCGTTTCATTCAGCGTGTAATAGGTTAGAGGCGAGGCAAGGCTAGTCGGGTGGGCACGCTGAATGCTTAATCTTGTAAGCCACCCGAGCTGTTTCATTTCTCACTCTCGTTAATACAAATACGCGTAAATCTTTTGCGTGATTGAGAAAAAAAGATTTATCTAAGACACCAATTGTGCGACCGTCTCTAAAGACCCACAAGATGAACTAGAGGGCTCCTGAGCACCGACGACAGAATGGTTTAAAACCAACGCTTACCTAGGTGTTTGCTTCTTCAATGATGTGAAGGAAGAATTGTTTGTGGGATACTCTGTCAAAGGTTCGGCGGTTGTGTTTCTTCCATGGATTCCATGGTGTGAGCAAATACTAACGTCAATCCATGCTTGAAAGGTTTGGGTGTCATCTTTCTAGTCTAATTTTTTATATTCAATATCCGGCCTCTACATCAAAGGATGTACACAGCCAATTATTACAACGTCTCCGAGAAATAAACACAAGAAAGCCAAGTGAAAGGTCCTAGATGGCTAGAGGGGAGGAGGGGTGAATAGCCTAATAAAAATTCTACAAATCACTAGAGCAAAGGTTAGATAACACTAAAGCAAAGCTTTTTGCTCTAGCTCTAATAGGGATGTAAAGCCACCTAATCGAGCAATTCTAGTTAACTAAGTGCCTACACACAATAGCAAGAACCTAAGGCACTTAGCTCAAGCAAGCTAAAAACAACTAACAAAGAAACTAACTAGGAAGCTAAACTAGCTAAGCAAGATATGAATGTAAATGCTAGAAAGAGGGTGATTGTTATATCGATGCCTTGTGAAGAGAATATACCAATGTGAAAACCAATCACAAATAAGATCACCAATAGTAGCCGGGAGACAAGATGAACATAATGATTTTTCTCCCGAGGTTCACTTGGTTGCCACCAAGCTAGTCCCCGATGTGTCGACTACTCAAGTGGTGATTCGATGGCTAATAGGCAATCACAAGCCTAACCCACTACCCAGGCGCCAC
This sequence comes from Microstegium vimineum, assembly GCA_022036555.1. Classification (NCBI taxonomy): domain Eukaryota; kingdom Viridiplantae; phylum Streptophyta; class Magnoliopsida; order Poales; family Poaceae; genus Microstegium; species Microstegium vimineum. The sequence continues at coordinate 20,854,006 of CM039141.1, read as the reverse complement.
AAGAATCCACCCAAATGAGAGTAACTCAATGACACGAGCAATCCACTAGAGTTACCCTTTGGCGCTCCGCCGAGGTGGGTACAAGTCCTCTCACAATCGATGAAGCCAGCCACGAACAATCACCAACACGTGTCGAAGCTTCTCCACAATCGCCAAGTCATTTAGGTGTTGGAAAACACCAAGAATAACAAGAAATCCCGCGGTGATGACGATGACCAAGTGCCACTAAGATGCAATGCAATGATCAATGCACTTGGTTCACTCAAACTCTCATGAATTAGCAACACAAGCAAAGAGAGATGAGTTGGAGGGCTTCTCAAGCAAGCACAAAGAGTGAGAATGAATGGGAGGTGCAAGAGAGGTCCCAAAGAGCCAGCCAAAACATATTTATAGCCTCCACCAAAAGACTAGCCGTTTTGCTCCTTCTTTGCCACTGTCTGCGTGCCTCCGGACGCACTTTTGCATGGGGGGTCCAGACTAAAGGTAGCATCCGGACCCTTCTCTGACCGAGCTTTAGCGTCTCTGTTTTCCAGTCCGGACGCACCATCCGGACGCGCGAAACTTGGGGTCCGGACCATCGCATTTGCGTCCGGTACTTCTGCCATTTGAAATTCGTCGTTCGCGCCTTCACTGAGAGCCGCCACGTCGCCTCCGGACGCTGCGCAAAGTGCGCGTCCGGACCATTTGCACCTGCGACCGGAGTCCACCAGAGAGCATCCAGAGATCTCAAAACCACCGGACGATGGTTCGGAGTGCTGCGTCCGGACAACTTTTCCTTGTCCAAACAGATTGCTTCTTCTTCTCCAAGTCTTCAAGTGCTAACACCATGAGATCCATACACTTGTGCTCTGTGTTAGCCTTCATATTGAATTATCTTGGATTTAATTCTATGTTCATGTCACTTAGGTTCATTTTATATGTATGCAATGCAAACCTAGTGGCACATGATAACCGCAATTGACATGAGTTTTCCCTTCTTGATAGTACGGCTATCTATACTAAATGTGATCACACTCTCTATAGTGTCTTGATCACTAAACCAAAAATGGCCCTATACAAATACCTTTGCCTTGAGCCCATTTTTGTTTTTCTCTTTCTTCTTTTCCTTAGTTATGGAGCACTTGATCTATCATAATCCTTCATCTAGCTCCACTTGTCAAATTGGTTCACCCTATCTTGATCATTCACTTAACAATAGAGTTAGTCCATAGGTGTCATCAATTAACCAAAACCAAACTTGGGTTTTCACCAAGGTCATAGGCATTGACTAGGACATTAGTTTAAACAATATAAATGATTCCATCCTTTATTCGAGATCTCTAAAGCAATCGTCTCTAATCTCTTGCTTATCAACGAGAGTGCGTCCTTGGTTTGCTCATCACGCTGCAGCTGGGTCTAGAAGTGTAACCAATACGCTCCCCTAAAAATAACCTGCATAATAGAGTTAGTTTTCAATTTGTTAAAAATAACATCATTCCGGCATCGTCAGATAGCCCAACACATAGCAGTCACCCCAATCCAGATCAGACTTTTAACCCTTTTATGTCAATTAATAAGCCATTTACCAAACATATGGTTGATAGATTTTGGTTGGTTCAAATTAGTAGCAAAAAAGTTAATCCTCCAAATTATTTTAGCAAAGGGACAATCAAGGAAAAGATGTTGGATAGTCTCATTCCTGTTGCAGCATATACATTTCTGGCTCCCTTTTCAGTTCTTCCTAGCGAGGTTGTCTTTGGTTAGAACGACACCCCTTTGTAGGAACCAAAGAAAGATTTTAATTTTTAGAGGAATCTTTATCTTCCAGATATTTCTATGAAAGACGGGTGGTTGTGCATCCATAAGGTGAAGATACATAGAGTGAACCGAAAAAACCCCAGATTTGGTCAGGTTCCACTTAAAGAAATCTTCTCCTTCCACCAATTCAACATTAGAAATTTGTGCTACTAAATTAATCCACTCTGTAAGTTTGTTATCCACCAGATCCCTCCTAAAAGAGATGTTAAGAGGGCTTGTAGCTATCACTTTCGCTACTGTTGCGTGAGGATCACGCACAATATTATATAAGGAAGGATAATTAACTTTTAGTGGTCTAACACCGATCCAAATATCATCCTAGAACCTCGTAGTTGTCCCATCTTTTATATCAAAAGAGCCTTTAGCCAGTACCTCATCTTTGATATGCATGAGTCCTCTCCAAAAATGGGAGTCATTCGGTTTGGCTGACACTTGAGTAAGGGACTTTGATCTTAGATATTTATTCCTTAACATAGACTGCCACATACCATCCGTGTTAACTAAATTAACCACCCATTTGGCCAAAAAGCATTTATTTTGAAGGTTTAGGTCTAGGATGCCTAATCCCCCTTGGTCCTTCGGACGGCATAAGATGCTCCATCTAGCAAGTCTATATTTATGTTTATCGGAAGATCCTTGCTAGAAGAACCTTGATCTGAAATGATCAAGTCTTTTTAGGACTCCCTTAGGAATCTCAAAAAAGGACATCATGAACATAGGTAGACTGCTTAAAACAGAGTTAAGCAGGACTAACCTTCCCCCGTAGGATAGGTATTTTGCTTTCCAACAAGAGAGTTTTTGTTGAAAACGTTCTTCAACCTTCATCCATTCAGAATTCAGGAGTTGTCTATGGTGCATTAGGATCTCTAAATATCTAAATGGGTACTCTCCTGACTTACAACCAAAGAGAGTAGTATAAAAAGATTTCATCCCTTTAGCTGCACCATAACAAAAGATTTCACTTTTGTGGAAATTGATCTTAAGTCCCGATAAATGTTCAAAAGCACATAGCAAAAGTTTTAGATTCTTTGCTTGCTCCGGGTCATGATCAATAAAGATAATGGTGTCATCTGCATATTGCAAAATTGATAACCCATCATCAATAAGGTGAGGGACGACTCCTCTTATTTGACCATCGTATTTTTCTCTAGTAATGAGAAGAGCTAGCATATCCGCAACGATGTTAAATAAGACAGGCGACATCGGTCTTAGATCACGTTTGGTTTGGAAGTATGGGTCGATATCGTCATTAACTTTAATCCCCACACTTCCTCCCATGACCATACTTTGAACCCACCTACACCATTTGGAAGAGAAGCCTTTCATACGTAAGGTTTGTTGTATGAAAGGCCACTTTACCTTATCATAAGCCTTTTCAAAATCGATCTTGAAAATGATGCCATTTCTTTTTTTGGTATGAAGTTCATGGATGGTTTCGTGTAGGATAACGACTCCTTCCATGATATTCCTACCCGGTATAAATGCGGTCTGCATTGGACTTACTACTGTTTTAGCTACCTTATTCAGCCTGTTTGTGCCCACCTTTGTGAATATTTTAAAACTAAGGTTGAGGACATAAATTGGTCTAAATTTTTGAATTTTGGTGGCATTTTGAGTTTTTGGAATCAAAGTAATAATTCCGAAATTGAGACTATAGATATCTAAAGCCTCACAATGTAGATTAGCAAAAAGAGAAAGAAGATCATCCTTGATCACCCCCAAAAGACCTAATAGAATTCTGCAGAGAATCCATCAGGACCTGGAGCCTTGTTATGCTCCATATTGAATACTGCTTCCTTCACCTCCGATTCAGTGAAGGGACAAGTAAGGGTATCATTCTCCTGTGGGGAAACTTGTGGAATATCTAAAATCTGATCTTCCAAAAGTGAGATCTCCGAAATTTGAGGTGGTTCAAAAAGGTCTTTATAATATTTAGCGATATGGCTCTTGAGACGATGATCGCTGACAACAGCACCTTGATCATCTTCAATCTGTTGCTTGCGGTGTTTCCCATTAGCCACTAGATGAAAGAATCTAGTATTGTCATCTCTTTCTAATAGGGTCTTGACTTTAGCTCTCTCATACCACTTTAGTTCCTCTTCCCTCAGGAGACACACAAGTCGTTCTTTTAGATAATGTTTAAGATTAATTTCTTGATCGGATAAAAAAGAGGCCTCCGCTTTCTTATCAAGATTGTCTAAAAGAGCTAAGAGAGCTTTCTTTTCTTTTCTGTAGGATCCTGCTGTGTGTTTAGCCCAACCTCTTAGATGTTGTCTGAGAGTGCGAATCTTAAACTGCCAACGCTCTAGAGGATTTACCATTGAGGTTTGAGATTGCCAGATTTTTGCAACCATTTCATAAAAACCATCTCAGGTAAGCCACCCTTTCTCAAACTTGAACGGTCTGTTTTGCGTCTAATGTGTCGACACTCCTGTACTGAGCACCAGGGGAGTAAAACTCTGTAAATCGACTAGACGATGCCAGACTTCTCTTTTTGACTGAATTTGGGTGTCTATTTCTATTGTTCTTAAGAAAACCACATGGTTTCTCCTAGGTTGGACCTCCTTTTTTACCCGCATTAGGTCCTCTATTGTACTTGTACTGGAGATGTTTTTTGTTATCTATTTTCTTAAAATAAACTCTAAGTTAATGGACCCATTATTTTTAGCTTCACCGGGCTCTTGTTTGTCCACGTAAATCTCTCTTCTACGCACTTATATATGGAGCCGGAACTGAATAAAAACCGTGCCAAAAGATGCTCTGAACCTAACCCCGGCCCTGGTGATGAGTACACGTAATAATGCTAGTGCATGGAAGGGACTAGCTAGGGAGATGCCAAATCGATCAAGTCTGGTCCTCGCTGTCCTGGCCCCCGGCCTTTTCGTTGCGTCGCGTACCAAAACTGAAGGAATCTGCGATAATTAAAAACAAAAAAGAAAACTGAAGGAATCTGCTGCGTGCCCTGCCCCAACATGCTTTTGCCATGGAGAGAGCTATCAGAGGTTAGTTAGACATGGGCATGGGTCTCCTCCCACGACGACCGCTGCTCACTTCTTTTTGGACGAGTGGGCGGGTGACGGGTCTCTGGAGGAGCCCAGACGTGACTGGCCACATCGCGATCGGCCCTGGATGGCCCCGGCTGGATCGCATATAGGATAGGAGAATACGCAGGCAGCGACTCGATCGCACCGGATTGAAACCTTGACCTGCGCTGCTGCTGCTGCATTCATCGACGCTGACGTTTACTTTGTTCATCTTGTTGGCTACTCCTGCGCGCGGCGTGCTCCAGTTGGGGACCGATCTCGATCGAGCGGAATATATATGCGGACACGTGTTAGCCGTACGCGCGACGCTGGCTAGGTGGTGTGGTCGGATGAGACGACGGCGACGATGGGTATGTGAACGCGCCGTGACGTCGGCCCTCTCGTCAATTCGCAACGCCCATCGGCCATGTTGCTTTCCTTCTTGTTTTTGCTTTTTTTTTAAATTTTAATGAAAGAAAAGGTCCGCCCTGCGCTTGAACCAAATGCTTCATGCTTGTACATGCATGGGCAGTGGCAATGCCTCGCCATTAGGGACAAAACGGACGGGAAAAATCTTGTCTAGTCCCGTTCCGCTCTGTTTTCTTTTTTTTTTATCCGTTATATACTGTATTTGTGGGATCCTGTTTTATTTTATCTACAAAAACTGAAGATGTGACAATTATATGTCCTTGCTGTATGCTGTTAATATACCTACTAATCATCATATATATATATATATATATATATATATATATATATATATATATATATATATATGCATGCTAATAATATGTTAACACACATGACAAGATGTGAATATTATACCGATCTTCATATGTGTATATGAATAATGTGTGACGACCTTATTATACATTTATACATGCATATGCATTTTTGAAAATATCAGATTACGTGATTCTAATTTATTTGTCATGTCCATTTATAACAGGAGGGGGATTTTTTCTGTTCGTTTTCATCCTACTCACCATGACACAGACCAAAGACGAGCACCGGTACACTGTACACGATGGATGGATATTGATTACAGCTCGTTGCCCTTTTCCTTCTCTGTAGTCAGTTTTTCACATAGTGAGACGGAAAATCGGAGAATCTGATGTGATTCTTTAGCGAAGTTCAGTGCACGCGCGCGCTGTGGTCACGTACGAAGTGTTTGCTTCGTCGTTCGTCCTCGATCGTAATAACTGGGAATCCACGTATGGACCGGATCGGATGAGGAGAGACTTGTCGTGCCAACGAGCGAGCAACGACTGGCCAGCCCATCGACAAACGTCAAGGGAAAAAAAAAGGAAACGAGCATCACATTCTCGAACTCGACTGGATTGACGATCGACCCCTTCGACCAACATGCATGTCGGCAAATGCGTCCGTCCGAGATGGATCATCGTCTCAGCTCCACGACCACAAGCGGAGAGAGAGCGACCGACCGCCCCGCCCCGCCCCGCCCCGCCCCGAGGGAACGAAAACACGAGCCCAACCAAACCCAGCAGCAGGGTATATATGCCGATCAGCGGCACCGTGATCGATCGGGTTTTGTATGTGGTAGGCCTATGCAGGTAACGCCAACCCAACCACGCACGGACAGACGCTTGCTACACGGGCCGTGTACCGATCGGCAAAAGCGATCCATGCAATCCAGCCCAAGGAGACCGGCCGGGCCGGGGCAGCGACAGCGACAGCGACCGCGAAAGCGGTAGCCCGGCGACCAACCGCCCCCGCGGGACGACGAACGAAGCTTCGGGTCGTCCTCGGCGCGGCCGGGGGCGGTGCATGCACCTCACCAGTCACCCCCGTCCCGGCCGCAAAGCCGCTGGACGCATGGATCCTTTTCGATCGCCCGCGGCTGGCGGGGCGTCACGTCAGGGCCCCCGGCTCAGCCTCAGGGCTCTCGCGGGCGCTTGGCGCCATGCACGCGGACGCGGCCGGGGGCGGCGGGCCCCGGGCTCCGGGTGAGGAAGAAAGCCAAGTTTCTAGTCGAGGGCCTGTCGCGTTCGCTCCCGCGGCTAGTACGCACGTACGACGTGGTCGCGCTCTCGATCGCCGTGGAGAAAGAAAGGCGCCTGCTGCGGCTAATTCTAAATTTGCATTGAGTCGAGTCGGGTCGCGTCGGGGTTGCATCAACGCGTGTTTTGGTGGGAGGATAAGCTTAAGCTGCTAGCTTACCCAGCTGTTTTACAGCTGCGAATGATGGCAACTAATGTTACGTACTCCGTCCGTTCAGTCGTCAGGAGCAAGCAAGGAAACCTCGATCTTCTGGGCTCTGTGGGTACATCACATTCACATACGTCAGGGTCAGTGTACAAAACATATCGGGAGGACGACACGTTCACGTTCACGGAACCGTGGTGAATTGATTTATATTATTATTAGTCGCAGGAGATACGGGTGTATCCAGCTCTGTCTCGGCTCGTCGCCTTGACCCTGATTGGTTGATGCCGAATTGCCTGTGCATGTGCCGGGACAAAGATCGACGATGTTTTTTGTTTTCGTCAGTGACGTAGTAGGTGAGAGCGGATGGGGTAACTAGTTTTTATTACGCACTGCTGGTACCATTTTTAGCTGTCGTGCTTTTAGGGTGCCACTACATCTACAGCGGTGCGCGCTGTCCATCTAAAATAGGTTCTTATTTACTTCATTTGATCAGTAGAGTCTTTTTACTCTAGTTTCTGTTCTTATCTCTAATGTTCTTATTATATTTTCTCTATCTAGTTTTAGCATATTGACCCTCTCTATTTACTTCGTTTCAGCTTTACAATGCAACCATAAATATAATAATTACCAAGGACGTAGACTTGATCCACAACAAAGGAAATAATTTTAACACCACAATTATAAATTGAAATCACATAGTCCAAACACAAATAAAAGTTCACGCCATCATCACACAAACAAAGCTCATCAAATATATGTATCAGTGTATCATTACCAAATAATTAATCTCAGAGTATATAGGGCATATATCTAGATAGTATGCCTATGCTCTCGGTGACCGGTACAACAAATTTTACCGAATTGGCTTAGTCCGCTAGGATGGCGTGTTTAAATTGGGGATAGTATGCTAAAAGGTCGGTTAATCCAACCGATTCACATATTGGATCGATGTGTACACGTGAAATGCTTGGACCGTCCGGTTGGTTTGGAAAATGAGAGGCTAGCAATGTGACTTTACTCACTTCTGTTTTGTTCATATTAACTACAATCATATCATATCAAGTACTAGCAGTCTAGCACAATCCATTGACTACAACTAAACGAGGAAAAGCTTTGGGAGTTGACTTGATTGATCCATGGCGTATACAGTGCCCCGTAGTACTTATTAAAAAAACGCCACATATATAGAGCACTGCCACTGTACGCAACTGCTTTGCAGTAGGTCTCGCTAACCCTTTTCGTCTAAACGTGAGCGCCAATCGATGTTGGGTTAACCTCACTCAATTGCCTACGGCTGACGTGTGACGTTCTTGCGTGGTGCTTCACAAACAACATAAAAATGTTCAGGTACAGCCTACACGTCTCTCTCTTCCTCCTATTCGTTTCTTCTGGCCGACTGGGACTGGGAGGCCCCGACGTGCGAGACCGTGTTTTGCACTCTCTAGCACAATTTTTATTTTGCGTCCTTGCACCTCCATGCAATATTTTAATTGGACTCTTCCAATCTTGTAGCTTCAACTTAAAAAAACTAATTAGTTTTCATATATTGATTAAACTTTCTTCTTTTTTTTTCTCTTGTCAGCTTCATAATTTTTCTTTTTTCCTTGCATGAATCTCCATAAATATGTCTAATTAGTAATTTATTGTCTTGATTAGATTTCTTATATGGTGATGGATTTCATTCGCTGCTAGCCTTAGAAACAAATAAGCGCACAATAAGTGGGCCTTCTCGTACCAATAGTATAATACCCGTGCTAACGCAACGGTTTAATCTAGGGAAATTATTTAAAAAACAATCAATTTATTTTTGCAGAGTTTAACTTGTTACACAAAAACAACCAAAGAACCTTGCAAGGCATTACAATAAAAGCCTAAAATAAGGCCATACTTATTTTCTCTAAGAATTGGTTACATCAGTACTTAGCCTCCATTCAGTGAGACGAGCAAGCAACAAAGATCATATCAAAGTTTAAGAAAAACAGTTTTCAGGAAATATACAACACAGATAGTGGTTTAATTTTGAAATACATCACAATAACACAATGTTCAGGATTGAGGATGCAGTGGAGCATATATCACTCTGTGTGTATCTGAATCTCAAATTTGAGGATGTAGTGGAAACAATGCAGTTATGCCGACAACACTATGTGGTAACAACAAATCAGCTCTCTAATAAAGTAACCTTTTGAAACCTGTGGATATCATATAAGGCAAAAATAATGATCTAGGTTAGTTGTCGATCAGAGTACAACAGAATGCTTGTATTTCTTGGTGACATACATGAAGTGAGTTCATACGGTAAAACACTCTTCAATTTATCTATTTGCTAGACCAAAGGCAAAACTGATAGACCAGTCATCTTCAGTTTCCATAATTAGATACGGCTACACATCACCGGTCAATGCAAGTGTCAAATGAAATGGTCAATTGGTGAATTAGAGGAACTATAATACATTGTGCATTTTTTTGGAAACCAAACGAAAACTGATACGCAGAGTACATAGAATTTTACAATAATCAGACTTCGACAGCAAGCTTGTGCTATGCAAGGAAGAGATGCCAATATAATTAACCGAAAGCTGATATGCAGAATGCCAAACTCAGTACCTATATGTGTTTGAGGTCCTTGATTCTTTGTATGGGCAGCGCAGGCCGGCAGTACCTCTGAATGTTAACGACCTTAAAAATCTCTGAACCTCTAAATGTTGTACCATATAAAAGTGAGGTCCTGAACAGGGAGGCTACTTGACATCTGCGTGAGTTCGTGGCTGACGAGAACTTGCTAACATAAAGAGAATGGAGGGAATAACCATAGAGGAGCCACTCACCAGGCGTTGGCGCTGCGGCGGTCCAGCACCCCGGTCTCAGGGTACGGGGCAGTCGAGCTGGGAGCCTGGGAGCAGTGGCGTTGGGGCGGGGTCTCGGGACGGCCGCGGGGCGAGTCGTTGTCGATCCACCGGTCCAGGTCCGACGCGGCGGCGAGTCACAGCTCGTGTGCGTGGTGAGTTGCATGAACGGCGGCCGCAACTCCCGTGCGGAGGCTCGCGTGCGTGCATTGCGGTTTTTGGGTGCCGCAAGTCGCGTGGGCGGCTGCGTGGGAGTAGCGTAGATGAGGAGCCACGTTTTGAGAAAAACGATCTGTACCGTTCGATTTGAGTGAGTAAGGAGAGAGAAGTCTGAGCTTAAATCTGGATGGTAGATTTTAATGTTGTCGTTTTTCTAGGTACACTTTTTTTTTGGATGGATTGGGGACTCCTCAGTGGGGGACGTTTTTTGGGTGGACAAAAAAAAAAAGATAGTGAATTAGTAGGGTAGATTTAAGGGCCCGTTATTATGATTATGAGGCTTAGTTTCCGCGTTAATCCCAAACTTGAACAAATCGCAAACAACGTAAGAGAAAAGCCATAGGACTCAGCTGGAAGGATCCCTATCCCCTAAAATAAAAAAAAAAGGAAAAAAAGAAAAAAATAAACTGGAAGTATCCCTCAGTATTAATGGTATCCGTGCTTTCAATGTCAAATCGGGAAGGTATAACATCTCTCAATCTTTACACAGTGATTTCGATCATGGGTCTCAAGTCAAGGCAATATATAAAATCAAATGTGAAATAATCCTAAGTACTGCACTTAATAGACAGAGTATCATGGGTATCCAACCAGCTGTCGTTGGTCATCAACAGACCCGCAAAAATTAGAAAAAATAATAGTCGCTTACAAATCAATATATGTTTAATGTTACTTAAAAGTTCAAACGAATTTCCAGACCATTTTTTTTTTAATTTTAGCACATATTAAACCACATGAGCCTCCCAGATTGTGCACATGATTCTAGATAGCTACTATCAGCAAATATAAATGGAAAAAAATGACTAAGAAAGTAAACAGCAATTGTCAATGCTATTTCTTATGTCTGATGGCGACCCACCACACGAGCATATATTTAATAAGTAGTAAATCCGGTATACAACTTGATTTGAGCTTCTTATGTTTTACGCCGTTTCATCGCCTTCTCAAATGCATCTGCTAGCGCAGAAGGGCAGGTTGTCTTGAGATTCACATAACCTGGGGTTGCTATCACTGTATCCATCACATTTGACCTGGTGAGAAACTCATGACAAGCATCCTTAAGCCTGTCACAGTTATGTTGATAAGCCAAAGCCAATGTTGTTGCCACGGTCTTCACATTAAGTTTCTCACAAAGGATGCTTTGACATATCAGCTTGAGCCTATCCACAGCATACCTGTCTGCAGCTACGATCAAATGGCGGATGATTTCAATGATACCACCTCCCTCGTGATCAACCATGTCAGGCAAAGAATCAGTATAGATAAAATGCAGGAGGGCCCTAAACACGGCAGGCTGCATGTCTTGGATGGTAACAAGCTGTGACCTCCCCTCCATCATCGTCCCATAGAGCTCCGCTTTGAAAACCGGTGACCGCATAGCAAGCACAAGCCTGTGCGCTGCAAAGGTCTCGCCTCCAACACAGAATCTGACATCCGCACCCTCCTCTTCTTCCAACAAGCTGCCAAGGTTCTCTATGATGCTGGATGATGGCGGCAGGTCGATTCTGTCCAGGAATTCTGTCGTAGCTACCTGTGGTTTCATCATGACAGTAACAACACATTCGATCGTGAGGCGATCGTTCTGAAGGTACCCTGACTCCTCGAGGTCGTTCCTCTTCATGAAGTGGTTTGTCTGCGGGGCAAACGCACTGATTTGACCCCGTTGAAATATCCTGGGCCCTGTCTTGTGCACCGATGTCGACAACCCTGTGTCCTGGACGACCAGGCGCAGGTCGCAGCACGCCCGCACCTTGGTGTCCTTGCTCATGAGTTCAAGATACACTGAGATGAAATCTGTATCGCCGTTGCCGGAGCTGCTGGAGCAGTACCCGTCAGGGTGGAAGCGAATGGCCCACTCGTGGCCACCGACGGAGAAAGTGCCGGACCTAATGAAGGCGTCGTGGCCCATCCCCCTGTGCTTGCTGTAGTCGACGATCTCAAACAAGTGCCTTCCTTCCTCCGTGACCGGAGTGCACGTCGACACCATCGTCGTTGTACGCGTATGGCGAGGCATCTAAAGAAGAAGACAATGGCCGAAACTGAAATAAAAGAGGCGGCCGCGTAAGCGCGTGCTCGTGACCTTTGAGAGGACAAAAACGAAAAAGTCTCAAAACAGAATCTGAGGCAAAGGGGAGTGAAGAGCCCGCGCCCCGCGGTGGAGGCAAATCTAACCTTTCGAAGATGGCTGCCGCGGGCCGCAACAGTGACGGCGCCGGAGAAGAGGTGGATACCCCGGTGGGGTGTTGGGGAAACAAAATGGCGCAGTTGGACTTCCTCGGTCTCCCTGCTTCGTATGGAGCTGACATGTAGGCCCGGATAGCAATCAGAACTCTACAACTCTAAAACTAGTGGGCTGAGGCTCTCTAAGGCCCATACGGTTCTTATACCGAAGCCAACCGTGACTAGAGCTTCATCCGGCCATCGTTCCTTTTTTCAACGTTTTTTTATTTGTGATTATAAGAGAAATCTATACATATATCTATATCTATAATCTATAGTATATATATATATATTTATTTAATATATATCTATATCTATATCTATATCTATATCTATATCTATATCTATAATCTATAATCTATAATCTATAATCTATCTATCCAATCTATATATAGATATAGATAGAAGTTTGGGTGGCCTAGGCTCATTTTCAACATTCTAGCCCAAGATCCAAAACTTTGTGCACCTAGTGAAACTGTAAAATTTGAAAAATTTTGCACTCCAAGTTTTAGAACTTTGTACTACCACATTTCAAACTTTGTAGTCCTAGGTCGAAAACTTTATAATTACACACTAAATTGTTTCATAACATATGCAAAATGTGGTCATACTTTTGTAGATCTCGTCATAATGAACGCAAAGGTGCAAGCAGTTCATAAAAAAGTTATTATATTTTAAATAGAAGAATAACTTTGAAAAAAGAAGACTTATTGTTCGATCAAAGATTAAAAGGAGATGACTCATGTTCGGACAAAAAAATAAGCATATGAAACAAAGGTTATATCGAAATGATAAAATAGAGCGCGGCGGGTTGGCCGGTATTTATCGCATCGCACATGTGGTAAACAAAAAATTGGCATCGCCATGACGCCTATCCTTTCTACCACGATCACCCTACCTCCATCTCCTTGCTCCTTCGTTGTCTTCCACTCGATGCCTCCATCACGCAGCCAGTTATGCATAAGCGTCCTCTCTCCCATTCATCTCCCCGCTCCATGCTGGTGGTGCCAACATCACCGAAGCCAATGCCCTTCATCAGCATCATTAAAATCTCATGGGTGTTGCCATCTAGAAAGGATTTGTAGTCGCATGTAAGCGCGCATTCTAGATAGAGAACCATGGAGAACTCGTCAACAAACAATAAGCAACAGTGAAAACACCCTTGGTGCCATCGTTGACACCGCTGCCCACCAACTGATCTCTCCCAACTTGGGCCACCTGGGTCCCAAAGGTGAGTCGTGCACATGCTGCAAGTTGAGGATGAGAAGAGATGAGGTTGGAAGGGGATCCAAGCCGTTGATGTTATATTTATTACTAGTTCATAAATAAATCTAATAATCAGAGTGAGTACGTATAACATAAAATGTGTCAACTAATGGTAAATAGCAATTTTCTTAAGAATCTATCCCCTTAAGCCTTTTTTGGAAACTTAAATTTCTTTAGAATACCTTACTTTTTCTCACGGTAGGAAATCTAAGTAAATATTATTTAAATATTAATTTAGTAAATTATAGAGGAATTTCTATCCTTGGGTTTGTGTTCCCCTTACTTTCAAATTAGTCCTTATTAATCTATATATATCTAGGATTAGGACTAATATATACCATACTTATCCTTAAGAAGGACCTACTTTAAGGACTATATATATATACGACCAGTTTCATGGTAAACGTTCGGGGTTTCTCGTGAATATACGGGATCCGTTCTCCCGTGACCTCGTTCATCTACCGAGAGAGGAAAACTCCAGGTGCAAAAGGTCTTCAAAAAAAAAAGTAGTCTGTCTCAATGTGTGCCTCAAGATAGCAGCCTCAACGCATATGCTGACTACGAACCACGATACGCAAGTAACGGTATCCAGTGTCCCCACTCGTCAGTCTCCAGCAGGCGGCGTTGACCTCTGGTAAACCCTCGAGCTTCTCGCTTTCGCTTGTCCCAGAGATTCCGATGGCGGCGGCAGCCGCCGCCGCCATGGTCGCCGACGCACTTCCCTCCACCATCTCCTCGGACTCGGACTCGGACTCCGACGACCTACTCCTCCCAAACCTCCTCCCCTCCACCGCCGCACCCTCCTCCCCATCGCGCGAGGAGCTCCACCACTTCCAAATCCCCTCCCTGCCGGCCCCCGTCACCGTCCGCGCGCTACCCTCGCGTGGCCTCTCGTTCCAGCTCTGGCCCTCGGCCTCCACCCTCCTGCGGGTCCTCCCCGCCACCCCGCGCCTCCTCCCGCGCCCGCCCGCCCCGGCGGGGTGCCCGCTCAGCGTCCTCGAGCTCGGCTCCGGCACCGGCGCCGCGGGGCTCGCCCTGGCCGCGGCGCTCCCGGCGCGCGCCGTCCTCTCCGACCTTCCCGACGCGCTCCCGAACCTGCGCCACAACGCCGAGCTCAACGCGCCCCTCCTCGCCTCCGCCGGCGGCGCCGCCTCCGTCGTGCCGCTCCGCTGGGGCGACGCCGCCGCGATGGAGGACGTGGCCGCGGCGCACGCGTTCGACCTCGTCGTGGCGTCGGACGTGGTGTACTACGAGGCGTTGGTGGACCCCTTGATAGAGACGCTGCGGTTCTTCGTCAAGGGGGAGGTGGTGTTCGTCATGGCGCACATGAGGCGGTGGAAGCGCACGGACAAGAAGTTCTTCGGCAAGGCGAGAAAGGTCTTCGACGTCGAGGTGGTTCACGAGGACCCGCCGCTCGAAGGCTGGCGCCACGGGCCGGTGGTTTACAGGTTCACCGCCAAGAAGCAGCACGGCAAGAAGTGAAGAAACTACCTTAAGGTAAAGGCTGCTTGCTTGGCTATCTGCGTCGTGTTCATGTTGCACCGCTGCTGCTGCTGCTTCTTGTTTTCGTTTGTTGCGTGCTAGATTCTAATGTTGGAAACCGAAAATAGTTTCCTGTGAACAATGTAACATTGTGCAACTCTGGACCAAAACTGGGTTGAGTTTGCAGTTGGACGCATACTGATTTTAGATTGTATCGGTGAGGTTTTGCTCTGAGTTCATTGTAAGTGTCATATTACATTTTCGAATTCCATGAATTTTGAGGAATCTTATCCTTTCCGCATTTGGTGGTAGCTCATGTTGAGTTTCGACTAACCTACCCAAACTCATGAACTATAGGGCTTTTTTGTTGGTGAAGGATCTTATTCTTATTCAAGACACATTTTTTTTTCTAAAAGGTTCTTATGTGTGATAACAAATATGATTGAACTATGAGGTAGTTGGCACATGTGCTTTGCAAGGGTTCTTGTCTTGTACTTCGGACAAGATGAAGTTGCGGGTAATGCTAGTGTGTTTTCATATTAGTATGTTTCAAGTGATGATGGACCTCCGGTGGAGAGATCGATCACTATGTGCCTCATCATGCCTGAAAACTTGTGAGTTGTGACTGAAGTTAACAATGATTTTTTTTTTCATTTTAGTGGTTTACTCAAATAATATTTAGTTCCTTCTATTGTGCGACTAGTATTATACCCACATTATTGTTTGGATGTGTCAGGGTCAGTGGCGCGGCTGCAGAGGGGCGGTGGTGCTAGGGTGGCGGCGGCATGAGAGAGGGAGAGGGGCAGCGGCGCTGGGAGAGGGGGAAGGGATAGATGGGAGCAAAGGCTCTAATCCTTGCTTGACTAGAATAGTTACATTGTCCCTATATTTAATTATTTATAGTCCCTAGCGGACTTGCATTCCAAAAAAGCTAAAAGCTAAGAAGAATCCTTATAGATTTGGACTTCTCTTTCTAAAGCAAGGCTCTCCTGTTTCCTAAATAATCTTAATCCTTTTTCCTAAACAATTCTCTACTTATTTTTCCTATTCCTATTATAGACTTCCTTTTATTATGAGATCTCCCGGATATCGGGATATTGCGGAGGTGGTGTTTTTTTTCACAGGGTGCGGCCAAGGATGGGTCTCGGGCCTGTTCTAGCCCGCTAAGCCCGACATGGGGGTTCTGGATCGGACGTGTAATCAGATGCTGTAATTTCAAGTTTTGTATCTTCCAAACTGCTTGTGTGATACAAAACAAATGTTTGCTTCACTATTAACTTAAGTAGCATAAATAACTGCTAGTTTCAAACTTTCCAACACCACTTCTAAGCCGTTATGCAATATAAATAAATGTTTGCTTCCTTATAACCTTAAGTAGTGGAACAAATTTATCCATTTGTTAAACTGCGATTGGAGGCTGCCAAGCTGTGAATGCCTTACCTGTAGAGCATGCTAACCTCACTCTGCTTGGAGGGCTTCTCTTGCGCTGTTTTTTCTGAACCTTTTCTCTAGGTGAAGCTCTGATGAATTGAGTCCTCTCGTATGAAAGGTTCCCTTCATGTGTTACAGGGAAACCCTGAATCTTATTACTCAATTTCTCTGATGTCTTACACCTTAAGCTATGCTGTGCCTTTTTAAAGAGGGAAGTTGTCAAACATCACACACAGGGCAAGTTTGAAAAGGTACATCTTAAAAACAAATGATAACTAGAAGAGATATAGGTACAGTGAGTGTTCATTCTATCAGTAGGTAATTGGCATGCCAGAGCTGGCCTTCACCTGATATAGACAATAGTAGAGCTTGACCATATCCAAAGAAAAGGGAAAAGGAAAAGAGAAAAAAATATGAAAACTTGATCTTCTTATTGATAAACAATATAAGAAATGCCAGCACAGAAGTCTAGTTGGTAGATGAATGTCATAGCTACACTCAGGTGACTGTATTTACAAAAAAATAATCATTGCCAAGAGCATTTCGATCATAATACTTATGTCCTTGACAGAGACTATACACAAGTAGTTGTAAACATCCTGATAAAGTCAATAAAAGTATTTTCGCTGTTACTTTAGCTGCCTCTGAAATACCATTGGCACACAACACAAATAAACGTATTTAGGATATCGTAAAAGGGAATTTGGCAGACCTAGTAACCCATCTGTGGTAAGTGAACAGAAGGAGGTGAACTAGAAGCATTGGTTGCGCTGGATGAGCTTGTCGTCTTCGCATAAACGTTGGACCCCTCCAGCCCCTTCAGTGTTCCATCAGAAGAGGTGTAGGAAAACCTGCAAAGATGGATTGGTGGTGCAAAATACATTGCCACAGGCATCTTTGGTGGAAGGCTTGGCAATGGTGCCTCAAACTTCAATACACTTATGACCTGGTGGATCGAAGGTCGGTAATTGTAGTCTGGGTGTGCACACCAGAGCCCCACAATCATCAAGCACATGGCTTCACTCTCATCCAATGCACCATCAAGCCTCCCATCAACTGCATTAAGGATCTGATTTCTTCCATAGAGATCCCACACCCATTGAACAAGATTGATCTTGTCATCATCTTCCTTTATCACAATAGGCCTCCTTCCACAAGCAACCTCCAATGCAAGAACACCAAAGCTGTATACATCAGATTCTTTGCCTGCTTTGCCAGTGGTGACGCACTCTGGAGCCAAGTAACCCATTGTGCCAGCTATCATTGTTGTCTCTGAGCCTCGGTCATGGTCTACAAGGCGTGCCAGCCCGAAGTCCCCAAGTTTAGCATTGAATGAAGAATCAAGCATTACGTTGCTTGGCTTGACATCACGGTGCACGACACATTGCTCCCACTCCTCGTGGAGGTACAGGAGGGCAGATGCAACACCGACGGTGATCTTGAACCGCAATGGCCATGCTAACAGGTTACTATTGTCATATAGATGTGCGTCCAAGCTCCTGTTTGGCATGAACTCATACACGAGCATGAACTCCCCATGCTCATGACACCAGCCCACAAGTTGTACAAGGTTCCTATGCCACTTATACTAGTAGCCAAGCTTATGACTAATACAGTTTTCATTTTCTTACTCTTCAGCTGCAAATCAGTAGAGCTGAATTCCCAGTAAAGTATCTGATGAGCCTCTACCAATTGACCAGTGGCAGCTGAGAAGCCGATGGCCACTTTTTCTGGGAGATATTCTCTGAGATCAACTATGTAAGATAGGGAGGAGTTGCCACTGAATAGTGGGTTGTCCTTGTACGTCAAGAAGACACTCAGGTTCCTGGAGCTGGCCTGGTAAGTTACCCATGCGTTGGCTATCTTGCCATTTTTTATGCTACTATACCATGATAGGTTAGCCACAGATATGATGGAATTGATATCGATACCTACGTGGTTGTCATCTGGATCCCATGGGTTCTTGTGGCTGTCAAACTCGACTGCGACGATCTGGTTGGATGTCTCACTTTGATCAGCACTACTACCGAAGAGGCCAAGATAACCATCCTTTGAATTGTTGGGGACAACAGAAGGGTATGGTGAGAGGAAGAAGGCAAGGCCCTCACCATACGAGCCATCAGCAACACGAGCTTTTATCATGAATGTGAAGCGGGTTGTGAAGTCAGCTAACTGACCAGTGGTCCTATCCCAGAGGGTCACCGGATCTGCAAAGGCTACTCGGCCGACACTATGAGCAATCTGGCCGTCCAGCTCTTCCTTGGTAAGCCTGACCGCCTTGTTGTAGAAGGCATCCTCCTGTAACAGAATTGTGGCTGCTCCATTGCTGTCTGACTCGGTGAAGTTCAGCTTGAAGTACAGAGGACTGACACCAGTGATATTGAAAGATACTATTAAGTGGAGAGCCAAAAAGCAAGTATTTGTGCTTCTTGATCTCATGGCTGGTGAGAAAACTGGAGGGAGAGGGAAGGAAGGAGAGGAAAGGGGCTGAAAAAACTGAAGTATTTGTGCTTGCTGATGTTAATAACTATGAACTCTCAACTTGGTCAATAGGCATAGGCCGGCCTTGAAAGGGCAGATGTAAGCCACAGGAGAAGCAGCTCAAATTTGGAGTTTATATCGATTGTACCAGAGGTGGATGTAAAATAATAATGGGATGATGTTGAGCTACGAATTAAAAATTTCCATAGGAGGGAGGATGCTGAAGATGCTTGGTTTCTATCGCCATTGCCGGCCTTGAGCATATATAGACAAAAACAGATAGTAACATGTAAGAAGGTCAAGGTTAGTCCGTCCACACAGACACACACAGCTTTGTTGGTGGCCGGCCAAAGAACTTTGCTTCTTTCAGCAAATGGAGCAGGAATCATCTGTGGTATCCCTGGAGCTCAGAGGATCCACTCCATCTGGCGGCTGTGTTTACCAAACTGGGTCTCAGTGTATTTTGTTATCATATGTATACTAGTAGTTCGATAACCGTCGCATTCTGTGTATCTGTATCTAATTTATTACCTGGCCCAGAAGATCAGGTCAGCAACAGCCTGACAGGTAGTAAAACGTTTCGTTTCTTAATAAATTACAGAAACCTGGCGCAAATAGGATGACACGTACGTAGTTGTAAGGGTTATTCTTACAATCTGATATGTTCAAAATTCAGAACTAAAGTCAACTACTTGATCTTTGTAACTGCAGTCAAATGGGGTTTGTTTTTATCAAATCTGTCTCAAAATGCTTTGTCCAGTATCTCAACATCTCATTGGGCGTTGCCCCCTAAAACAATCTCTGATAATAATAAGGGGAAAAGAAGGAACAAGCAAGGGGAACTTATTATACTTCATTGCAAAACCTATGCAAAAAAAGACACAACATCCAGGTTAAACTTAGACCCCGCCAAAACACGCACGCACGCACGCACGAGTTGTCGCACGAGTTGTATTGTAAGGACAAAAGGGGTCCAGCTGCACTATAGAACCGAACCCTCATCATATATACAGAAATGAGCAAGTCAAAAATACTGAAGAAAAGATACGTTATTATCTATTGATGATGAAGCAGTCATTTGGCTCATTGCTCAGCGTCGGTATTTGTGTCATCCGTCGCCCAGACCACTGTCTCAACCAGCCTTTGGCGCATGATATCCAGGTTCTGTTTGGAGATCCTCTCATACATCATCGCGTGGTCGCATCTCTGCTCATCAGACGCGGGTTCCAACAGAAAGGTAAGTTAATTACCCTGTTCTGTTTTTTTTTTCAGATTCAGCTAAACTTCAATTTAGTTGGTTCTCTGCGTCACTACCTTGATCCATTTGCCGTATAGGTGGAGGCGCGTGACCATCACTCTCTCCGCCAGATCTTGCCTCTCCTATGTCATATCATACGCGAAAATGAAACAGACCAAATAAAATGAACCCCCTGCAACAACGCTTGGAGGATGGACACTCGTGTTTTTTTTTTGTCAGTTTCGTCAGAACAATAAGGCGGAGGAGAAAATGAGGTACCTTGGCGAGCAAGCGAAGGAAATAATCGCCGTCTAATGGATCGTTGACAGCAATGTAACTGACAAAAAGAGTTTGTTGTACAGTGCAGTATAGTTTAGAAAAAGCAGTTGCACACACAAATTAAAGGAGGTAGTACAAATTGGGAATTGGGATTGAAGAATTCATCAGTCCACTAGCTAGCTCACCTGTAGAGCCAAGTGTACGCTGGGGGATTCATCTCGTACAGCTGATGGAGGACCGTGCGCGTGGCCTTGTACGTGAAGTAGTCGATGATGTTCTGCACGCACACACACAACCAGCACGAACGGTAGGTAAATCCAAATCATCAGTCAATTCACACACCACACACCAGGCTAAACGTGTCAGTTTTGAGTTGATGCACCGTATGTTATGTACCTTGTGCACGTCTTCGAATCCGTCCTCGTACGTCCCGCCGAACTCGGCCACGACGACGAGCCCCCGGTCGCGCCCCCCGCGCCGCGCCGGCCTTGCCCGTGCCACCGTGCGCCGGCGGGGTCGCCACCTGAACGCGCCAGTCGTCCCGTTCGCCGCCCGCGGCAGCAAAATGCCCCGGCGCGCGGCGGGAAGGTAGACGGTGTGCGCGGGTGCGGCCTGCGCGACTGCTGCCATCGTTCGTGGTCGTGGAGATGGCCGGGATGGCTAGTGTGCCAGATATTTTCCGTCGGCTGGCCTTGGCGCCTAGCCCGGTGCGAGTGCGATGCACTCCTGTCCTCCTAGCGGTGAGAACGGCAGTAGCGTGGCGGAGATAGAGTGGGCCGTGGCCGTGGGCTGTCTTTTTTTTTTTTTTTTTTTTGGCTTTCGTTGGGAGAAGGAATGAGAGGGCAACAACGGCAGCGCCTACGAGCGCCGTGGGCTGATATTTGTGTCCCGCGCTGCATACTGACTGGTCAGGAACCGAACGCGGATGAGATTCTTCTTGTGGGGCAGAGACGACATTTCGTTGATTCAGCATTGGGCTTTTCTCCCTTTTGGTGGTTTCCGCAGTCTTGTTCGAGAATCTCTGTTTTTCTGACTGATATGTCTTGAGCACAACCAAAGCAACTTCCAAATTAGCACTCTTGATTCCACGACATTTGGTTCGCTGCTTCTCCAGCCTCCAGGTTGGGGAACATATGCATCTTCCAAAGCAAGGATTAAAATGGTTTCTGCAAAGCCCAAAAGTACTTTTAGTTCGTATTTACCCGAGCCGGGAGAGAAAGCATATATAATCTGATGCAGAGATCGTTGCAAGTCTCAGTATATGTCCATCTCATTATATTATATATAATACTATATGTATAGCTAAGTATTATACTAGACTAGATATTTGAGCTACTAGGTTTTAATAAACCTTTTCCAAAGAAACGTGAGTCAAGTCAAGCCCAATTCTCGCTCGATCGTCGTGGCCAGTCTCCCTGCCCACGAAAAACTCCGGAGCTCCGGCATCCGGCTCAATCCCCATTCCTCGTTGCGCGGCGGGCAAAACGGGCGCGGGAGTTGTGTTGCGTGATGCGTCCACGGAACCCGGCAAAGGAATGCACCGAAAGCGAAAGCAACAACACCGTCGCATCGCACGGCAGACAACCCCTCCCACCTACGAAAAACGAGGACGCGGCCGCGTCAACCACGCCGCCCCGTCCCGAGCACGACGCCGAGGCCGGGTCAGGTAAAAACCGCGGGCTTGCCGGCCGGGTGGACTAGCTCGTCGGTCGTCCTGCCCTTCATGTTTTCTCCACCAGCACGCGCGATCTCGTGCGTACTCCGGAGGGAATTATTGGTCGCCATCAGACGGTCGCCGCCCCGTGGCGTAGATTGAGGGATTCGCACGGGCGTCCGGTGGTGGGGCGCCGCATTCTCTACTGATCCAACCAACCCCATGGCCGTTTGGTGTCTTCGGAGTTGGTGGAAGCGGGATATGGAACCCGTATTCGTTCATGTTTCATACAAGTTTAACGAATCGTTATCTCATCTCTTCTCTCACATCTCATCTCACAATTTCACAATCACAGTCACAACTAATAAAAAGATAAAAAGACTAAAGAAGAGACACCGCTTTGGTGCGACAATATAACGTGGGTCTATGGTTGTGCCAATCCCACCTCTATTTCTCCTTATTCCTTCCTTTTGCGACCAAATTTAAAAAGAAAGGAAAAGAAATCACCGCTCACCATGCATCCAGGCTCCACCCTCATAAAAAACACATACATTTTTCGTTCACTAGGCTAAATGATTTTTTTGCCATGTCACGTGTAGATTTTCTTCCCGTAGAGGTTTAGCGAAATTCACACGCTCTAAACTATCATTCCTAGTTCTATTGGAAACATGGTAGCAATACAACCACACGATAATAATTGGCTACAAAAAAACATATTGGCAATTTGTAGCCAAAACTTCCGGTATGACAGTGGCGGAGCCAAGGGGGCTGGTAGGGGGCCATGGTCCCCTTAACATTTGACACAAATTTTTTTTACTATTATTTCTTCACATTTTTATTAAAATTAAGAGAGTAAAAATAACAAGATCTCCAGCCCTTGATCAATTTATTCCCGCGCTGTATCGAATGATATGCAGGCATCCACATAGATTTTATTGATAGAATGGTTACCACAGGCGAGCACGAAACACCTCTTTCAAATTCTAGAAATCATTGGCTATCCACTATTGGCAAAGCATTACTCAACTTTCTAGCCAAGATAATTTTTGTTGTCCCATTAATATTTATCGTCTTGCATCCAATTTTTGCTATATATTTTTGCATCACGATAAGTATTTCACGTATGAGGATTCGACACTTTCATCATTCCTCTGTACCCAATCTGGAGGAAGCATTTTTAGTTTTCCATTCGTTAGCACTAGCACAGGGCATCATATACATAATATACTGATTAATCTATTTATGCACCAACTGTATGGTGAGGTTTGTGGCAAGTGAGTGTAGTTTCAATAATTGTTGGGGGTACGAAGGCTATTGATCAATGTCTCTCCTATACTAAATCCATATACCGCAAGGACTTGTTGTTTATTACGAGGGACTGGGACATGATCAAATTTGGAACAGATTTGCTTGATTCGGATTTGGAGACAAATTACCTTCTTGGAGCTAGGTTGACTGTCTGGTTTATTGAGAAGGGCAAAGTACTTCTTCACTTGCTCCGCTCCCCTAAGAGGTTCAGAAGTTGCTCTCAGTGTTGGCATGGAAGGAAAGGTGGGAGCGACATGGAGCTGAATTGTGAAGATCTTGGCACATGTTGTCCCAGATATCTTTATTGCACAACACGATGGTTTCTTGCCGCGTATATCTTCCTTGTTAGAGCAATGTAGGAAGGAAGAGCTCCGGCTGGCCAACTATAAACAAAATTGTATTATAATTTATAACTTTGAAGGCTTGTACAGCCATATCATGGCAGTGGGGTTTTCTGACAAATGAACTACCTGAGTGGATCGATGTACAAAAGGTGTCGCCAGTGTCGAAGCCAAGGGGGCTTACAGGGGCCATGGCCCCTAACATTTGATATTAAAAAAATTGGTATTTCTTCACACTTTTTATTAAAAATAACAAGATTCTTATATACATCTATTAATATCCTCTAGATTATAAAATTATACAAAACACAATTATATATTAAATTAAAATTAAATTAACTCATATGAGCACATCTAAAAGCCACTAGATAATAAAATTATCCCTGTAAACACATCTTAAAGACTGGCCTGCTAGACCTTCAAATTTATGAAATTATATATCTTTGTTGTCACCAAACACTGAAAAAATAGCACCTTAAATCCTAAATCCTAGAATACATATAAGAAAATGCAATCACCCATGCCAAGTTGATGAATTAGCCTAGACGGGCAGGCGATCACCATGAAAAAACTGACCATTTTTTTATTTTTATAAGTTATTTTTTTATAATTACCCCTCCTATACATAATTTCTGGCTTCACCACTGCACTACACCAAGTGCCTAGTCGATCAGTCACCTGCCGTAGTGTTCACGAGGACGACCCGGGAGCCGTGTTGAGGTCCACGTTCCTCAACTCCGGTGGAGCTTGGACTGTTGGAGGCACAGGTTGGGTCGAAGGTGGTACCGATTTCGCCGCGACTTGCTCCTCCAGTGAGTCGACGCGCGATGCCGCAAGCTCAATCCTCTGGCTCACCTTCTCCAACGCGGTAGTCGTTCCTTGCGCCGTCTCCCGCAATTCGTCGAACGCCGAGTCCGCAGTCGCCTGCCAGGTGTTCATAGCATCCAGCGAATCCATCGTGCTCTTCATCATTGTTTGGAACCCCGCGAACTGCTTCAACATCAACCCCAACTGCGTCGACAGCTCCTCCACGGACTGCGCCATGTCTTGCTGAAACTTGGATGGTCCTCGTTTCGGCGCCAGCCTCGACGACGATCACCGACCCGTTCGTTCGCTCACCGACCCATTCACCTCGGCTCGGGATTACGGATCAACCGAATCAACACTGAAGCGGAGATTCAGCAGCGCCTTCCGACGGGATTTACGAACGCGATCCAGGCGAATCAAACACTCGATCTGATACCAATTGTCACGCACCGGGATCGGGATAGGATTCTAGAATGGAATTTGGGACAGAGATAGCAAGACAGGGGTTGGGAATAGACGAATTGCATATCAGTGTATGAATATTCAGGTTTTCGATACAGACTCCTTCGGCCCCAGGCGTTATATACCCGCCTCACCAATACATTGACGCCGTTTAACCACGACTCAAATACCGACGTACTCCCTCTGTCCCTTAATGTTTGTCTATAGAAAACCGTGTTTTCCTCACAGACACGTTTTCCGGACGACACATATAAAAGGACGGAGGGAAAGGGACGGAGGGAGTATATCACTACTCTTCTAATGCCGGCGTTTGTCTTTCCGTTTCTGGACTCGTTGCCTTCTTCTTACTGCCAGTCTTGCCTCTACTGGCCCTGACAGGAACCCGGCAAAGCAATAGCGACGACACCGTCGCATCGCACGGCAGACAACTCCTCTCACCTACGCAAAACGGGGACGCGGCCGCGTCAACCACGCCGCCCGTCCCGGCCGGGTGGACGTGGACTAGCTCGCCGGTCGTCCTGCCCTCATGTTATACCCCACCAGCACGCGCGATCTCGTGTACTACGCCTGTACGGTGGTGAACCTGAAGCAGTTTGAAACTAAACCATGCCATTTGTTACATTTGTAGATTTTTCTTCCTTCTCGTGAAGGTTTAGCGAAATCCACACGCTCTAAAAATAGTATTCCCACCACCACAGGCGCACGATAATTGGTCAAAAAAACATATTGGCAATTGCAGCCAAAAGTGTAACACTCACAGTATAAGGACTAAGGAGACTACACTACACTACACCAAGTGGATAGTCAGTCACCTGCCGTAGTGTTCACGTCCAAAAAAACAAAACAAAAAAAGTCTCGGCGATACGGCGATACCGGCTTTCGCCGTCTCACCGGCTCACGGTCTCTCGTCTCACCTGCTCGGAGAAAAAGGCTAGTTGGTTGCACCGACGGAGCTACGTAGGGGCCAAGCTGGGCGGCGCCCCCCGCCGCCCCCCCCCCCCTTGGCTCCAGCTAGTGTGCTTGGCTCCATAAATTTTGTAAAGCCTAAATGCTATTTAGCCTACTGTGTCTACGCTCATTCCTCTCTTTGCCTGTATGTCTTCCTTGACTCCACATCGATCTACTACTGTTCTATCACTGTCAGATGATCAACAACATATTGTGTAGGCGTGCTCCCGCCTCCTAGCCTTGATTTGCCTTTGTGTGTATAACATAGTAGTAGTAGTGTTATCAAAAAATCATAGTCTTGTTCAGCTGATCGATGGTTGTGAGTTTGATAAGTTGGGCTTATAAGTTCAAGCGAGTAGAAGTATAACCTATAGCTACTACTCCCTCTATTCCAAATTATAAGACATTCGAAGAATTTTGGAGAGTTAAAACATCTCAAGTTTAGCCAAAACTATAAAGAAAATTATAAAAATTCATGATATCAAATATGTATACTATGAAAATATAATTGATGAATAATCTAATTATATTAGTTGACATCATAAATGTTATTATATTATTATATAAATTTCGTCATACTTGATATGCTTTAACTCTATAAAATTTTTGTAATGCCATAGATTCTTAAAATGCTTTATAATTTAAGATGAAGGTAGTACTACTTTTATGTTCTTATTTCTATTCTTTATTTTTTATATTTTACTTTCAAACTCTTTAACGTGTTGTATGTTACATGTATTTTAGTGTATATATGTATGTATATTAATCTAATATTATGATTGTTGTCACAACGACCACCAAAGTCACTTGTGTTTTGTTATTAAATAATATGATCTAATCCATTTATATCAAAATAAGCATCACTACAGATTAATCTTTCTTGAGTTTGACTAGATTTATAGAAAATATTAATAAGATTTACATCTTTAAATAAGTTTATTATTATAAAAATATATTAAAAAGTAATCAAATGATATCTATTTTACATCATAAATATTAATGATTTCATATATTTGGTCAATTTGACTTCTCGTGAACTGAGAATGACACTTAATTTTGGAACGGATGGAGTTGTTATAAATATTAGGACTAAATTTTCCATTACCTATATGTATATTTTCAGATTTAATGGTAAATTGGCCCCCTTTAGTTTTGCTACGAGCTCCGCCACTGGTTGGTTGTTAACAACTAATCCCGGGCCCACAAGTACTCGAGGGCCTCGACTCGAGCTCTCAATAAATCAGAGGGCCTTTTGAAGAGAAACAACCCCCCGTCACCATATCAAAACGTTATGTTATTCGATTTCGTGTCCCGTCCGTTTGACGACCGAGCCCCCTCCTTTTTTTTTTCCCCTCCCCCCTTTCTGCCTGCCGCTGCGGCGGTGGCGGCAACGACTCGCGGGCGACGCGGAGGGCGGTCCTCGGTTCTCCCGGAGCGGTGGGGCGCGCGGTGCGGCGGGATGGGCACGCCGGAGTTCCCCGACCTGGGGAAGCACTGCAGCGTCGGCGAGTGCAACCAGATCGACTTCCTCCCCTTCACCTGCGACCGCTGCGACCATGTACGACGTTTCCTCCTGCCTGCAACCTCTCCCTCCCTTCCGTTGCTTTTGGTGTGCTTGGATGGTTGTGACGATGCTTGCTTGTCTACTTGCTCCGAATCAGACTGTTGGCTGGCGCAACCAAATTTGCGTTGCGCTGTAGAATTCATGTTCTGTAGACCATAGAGTAGATTATGGAACTCGAGAACTGATTTTTTTCCCCCCTTTCGTAGAAATCTAGTGTACGCCATATCGCGAGACAGATCTTGGGAGGAGTTGTAGTAGCTTGTGGGGCAAACATTCACTAGCTTTAGGTTTTGGATAATGATGTAAGTGGCAGTCGTCTAGGCAGTAGGCACGAACCTTAGTAGATGGAAAAGGGAACCTTAACCACTCGTGCTAGTGACCGGGCAACATTTAAGGTGGTCTTTTCACTGTTTTGGTGAGATTGAATTGTTGTATTGTATCTAACCATGAACGAACAAAATAATGATCCTCTAGGCATCTTTGGGTTCTGCTTTTGCTGTGCTCCATTTGTTATTGAGGTACAGTTCTTGTGTCATCCTTCACCATTGGTATTTCAGATTTTCATCTAATGTCAACAGTTTTGGTATGGAACCTTTAACTACTTGGCTGATTCTGGGATCCAGTAAAAAATATTCCAGATGTTCAAGAAATAAGATCGATTAGTTTATTACTAAACCTATTAACACATTATGTCAGTCACATGCCTGGAATCCTCACATACGATGCCTGAAAGTTGATTTAGTTGCTTTTCCCCTGTTAGATGCTTATTAGTTTCTGTATTTGACATTGCAACTTGCAGTTCCTAGATTATGTATTGTTACTCGACTTAATCCCTGTTTATCTGATGAAACACGCAATTGACAACGCCATTTACCAGCGCCATGTCCTCTTGGTCACAGGGTTTAAATGTAGCAGATAGAAAATTTTGGGCTTTTACTTATTTCTTTTTTGCATAATTTATTTAATCCTTTTGATGTTTTTTTTACTGCAATAGCAATAATGGGAAGTTCATTGTTAACAATTATATGGAAGGACATTTCTTGAGGTCATTTTTACATATTTTCTTTAGAAAAAAAGGTAGTATATAAATTTGGTAAAACTGAGTTCATTTAAAGGTCAACTTATCTATTGCCTGAAAGCTTACTGTTCATATCTACTATGTATAGTTATCCTCACTAAATACTGTCAGCCAAAATACTAATGTGGCTGTTGGACAATGTATAGGTATTTTGCCTTCAGCACCGAAGTTATACATCACATCAATGCCCAAATGCAAATATGAAAGATGTCACTGTCCTCATCTGCCCACTCTGTGCTAAAGGTGTTCGCCTCAATCCAAGTGAAGACCCAAATATCACCTGGGATACTCATGTTAACACTGATTGTGATCCATCAAATTACCAAAAAGTGACGAAGAAAAAGAAATGCCCTGTTCCTGGGTGCAGAGAGACACTGACATTTTCCAACACCATCAGATGCAAAGATTGCACCAAAGAACACTGCCTAAAGCATAGATTTGGGCCTGATCATAAGTGCCCAGGACCAAGAAAAGTGGATTCGGGCTTTCCCTTTGTAAGCATGCTAAGGAGAAGTCAGAAAGCAGAGACACGGTCAAATAGCAGTAACAACAATGGTTCTTCATGGTGGAGCTCCAGTCTTGTGAATGCAGCAACAAATTTTAAATCGTCAGCTGAAGCTGGAATGCAGAAGCTGAGCACTGCAACTAGCCAAGCCTTCCAGAAGGCTAAGGATGGGATGTCCCCAAATAGCAGCAGCAGCAGCAGTGGTGACTTTGTGGAGCAATGTGTTCACTGCCCAGCAAGATTTTCCACCGTGGGGGCCTTAATTGAACATGTTGAGAAATCCCACCAGATGAACTCACAACCAAGTCATGGCCGAGTGACGATTGATGTTTGCCCAAAGTGCAGCAAGGCGTTCCGAGATCCTGTGTTGCTTGTGGAGCATGTTGAGAGGGAACATGGAGGAACGTCAAGAGCGTAAAGCTTCATGTGTACTCTAAACCTTTGTAATTTGTATTTTTTTTTCCTTTCCTTTTCCCATTTCATCAATTTGATTATACTCTACACTTCTGGGCTCAACATTTTCCCACAGAACAAGTATAGTACGTTGGATTGAAGGCAAAAGCAGCAATTGTCCATCGGTTCTCTTTCCAGATTCTGGAAACTGAAGTATCCATAGTTTGTTAAGATAATGCTAATATCTGCCGCAACTGTGGGAAAAAGGCAGCAGCTGTTGTTCTATCGTATGCTTTGCTTTATTTGTTAAGAGAGGAAGAGTTCATGTGTCACCATTCACCATTGGTATTTACTAATAACACGGTCGGGAATGACAACACTTCTTTTTTTTTTTGAGGGAAAATGACAACACTTCTAACCATTAGGCTGATTCGGTGATCCAATTTCTATGAAAAAGATCAAAATATTAAAAAAAAGAGTAGTTCATTTGTTCAATTATTCGTTCATTATTACTAGACAACAATTTATTGATTCATCATAGACCATCATGTTTAGGGTCTATAGTATAAAAACCTTCTAGTTCCCTTTGGTGCATACCAAACTATGTTCTATTTTTTTTTTACTTAAAAAAAATAGCGCGCTATAGCGCCGAAATAGCGTCGCTATAGTGTCCAGAAGCAGCTATCGCAATGCTCATTAGCGTGTTATAGCACCGAATAGCGTCAAAATAACGTTTTTGCCAAGCTTCCGTTAAATTTTATAGCCAGCGATTTTTTTCATGGATTTTTTTTAAAAAAAATATTAGAAGAATCATAGTAGCTGAACATGAAAGGACGGCCCTGGTGCAAGCGGTAGAGCTTTACCGCCTGTGACCAAGAGGTCCAGGGTTCGAGCCCCAGCCTCTGCACATTTGTGCGGGAAAGGCTGCGGGCTATTTCTCTTCCCCAGGGTTCGAGCCCCAGCCTCTGCACATTTGTGCGGGAAAGGCTGCGGGCTATTTCCCTTCCCCAGACCCTGCAGTGCGGGAGCCTACGGCACTGGGTACGCCCCCCCTTATAGTAGCTAAATGTGCGGGAAAGGCTGCGGGCTATTTCCCTTCCCCAGACCCTGCAGTGCGGGAGCCTACGGCACTGGGTACGCCCCCCCTTATAGTAGCTAAACATGCCCTCATGAAAGTTGCAGTATTTTTCTTCCAATATGAATGTAAGCTAGATATGTCATCAGGTTTTCTGAATGTTTGCTGTTTGGATGTGCGAAGAATTAGGTTATGGCATTGGAGACCCATTTCCTTGTATTCGACTACAAATGGAAGGGGTCTATCCCAATACAGAGCCTGACCCTGGTTGAATGAAAACTAGATATGCCATCAGCTTAATAAAAAAGAAAAAACGTTACTGTTTGGATCGAAAGCCGCCTAGCTTGACATCACCGTGTACACCAGCCCCCCCCCCCCCCCCCCCCCCCCCCCCCCCCCCCAACGTCGGCGTGTAGAGCAAGACACTCACTGCCACCGGCTAAAGGAGCTCAGCCCGGTCTCTTCCGCCCTGGCGAGCCTGAGCCTCGAGAGCTACGTGTAGGAAGGAACAGCGCTGGGTGGGGAAAGATGAGTCAGTTCCCAATTTGACAATTCCCGATTTGATGAAATGTACATCCAAATATGATTTGGTATTTACTAGTATGTCACTGGATCCAAATAACAATTTTATCTACATCCAAACAGAAAGAGGGCACATAATACGGGGTATAGGCATATTTTTGTATTGGAACATTTCGTTGCTTAAGTTGCAAGTCAATATTGGACAGATAAAGTCAGAAATAGGAATACATGAAAAGATTTTATTTTGTGTTTTTAATGCAATTTTGTTTGGAAATTCTAGAAGTAATACTTGCCCATTTGATTATAAAAAACATTTTTTGCTATTTGGCAATAAGAAAATATCAATTTTTCCATTTGATTTGACAAAAGTCTCATTTTTTTTTGACATAGTACACCCCAAATTACATTCTGAAGACCCTAAAATAAAAAAGCAACACTACTCTATTCAAATGATTCCTTTGTGTTCTTCCCTACCGGCCTTGCTCGGCCTCATGTTGGATCCACCGACCAACCCCAAAATCTTACACTTTTCGCAAGATGCAATGTTTCAAAAGATGAAAGAATATCGACGACCGACTGACAAGTATTAACACAATCTATAGATTCAACACCTTCAACCCTTGTATCAAGTTGGGGATGCCTAATTTTTCTTTGTAGCTGTCGACGATAAAGTCAATGACCTGGAGTTAATCTCCCACAGGGAGTGCCCATGAGCACCCTTCCTCTTGTAGATAATATCCACAAACGGACCTCCTGATCACACAACGATGACCTTGCCATGGACATCGTCGAAATCATCATAGGTAACAAAGCTCGCAACCGAACAATGTTGATGCATGTCGCTATAACACAAATCCAACCATCAATTTCTTGGTACAAGTATCGAACTAATTAACATTTATGCATATTTATGTTTTCCAATAACTTAATTCTACATGTATTTAGAGTATATGTGTTTGTAAGGACAGTCCTAATGATATAATAATAATGATTTTTATATCTATTAATTATTCTGTTAACTCATCATTTTGCTGATGTGACACTAGAATAAAAGAAGAGAGAGAGGGAAAACCAAAGAAACGGTTTCTACACCAGGGAACGACGTCGACACTAGACACGAGGCGTGTAGACTCGACTGAAATGCCGTTGGGGAGAAACCACCGGTGTCGAGCTTCATGAATGCTGGATCCATTGCTCCGCCGCCGCAACACAGAGATGGCGCGCGCTCGCCTGCAGCTCCCGCGTCCTGGCGCCCTTTCTCCCGCCACGCAAGGTGCCACCTGCTGCAGCAGCTTTATTTGCATGTGAAACTGAAAATGGTGTGAACACTTGACCTTTATTTGTCTACATCACGTGGACTAGAAGCTAAAATCTGCATCCCTCCTGCCAACTGCGGTACTAGTATGGTTCTGGTACGGGCTTGCAATGGATTGTGCCAACCTGATCACGGTGCAAATGTGGCATCCGTCTGTTGAAACATGAAAATGTGGCATCATGTGTGCTGTAGAGAGTTGTTGTCATAATTAATCCATCTCATTTTAATAGATCATTTAATTTATCCTTTAAATAAATATTGCTATAGAAACCATGAGTTGGAAAGAATAGTTTCTATAGATATTAATTATTCTTGAACTCTACAACTAGAAATCCTTCATTAGGACTGCCCTAAGGTGCTACAAGAGAAAGTGGATCAAGGTGGGCTCACAGGGTAGGTTGCATGACCTGGCCTTGGAACAAACTAGGCTCAACCTAGGTTTATGGCCAAGAAATACACTCTAATGAAGTCTGGTGTGTTGATTCATTGAGAATTTGATCCGAGGGTCAACAGGTTGCCACCCATGATTGAAGGGCTCGCCATTCCGAGCAAACAAGCACAATTACGGAAAACCACACCTTGGATCAACTATAAACCAACTTGGAGAAACAATCTAGAGCGTTGGATGCAATTAAGGCATACGCAAAGCACATTCAGTCAATCACATCCCACAACTCGTAAACTTGTCTTCCTAGACTTTACGTCAGGACACAACAACCTAGACACGAAGTATTATGGACAACTTCATGCCCTTCTTCGGAATGACAAAGACGAATATAAAGTTGAGTGTGCATATACGCAGGTGAGCGTCCAGGTTGTACTCTAATCTCTATAGATATATTAATTTATTAAAAAAGATATGCATGTAATAAAATAATAAATACACATAAACAAATCTATCGTCTCTTTACTTAATATGTAAGTATCGAAAACCAAGACAAAAGGCGTCATCGCAGCCGTATAAATGGACATCCGCCCTTCATTTCCTCACTCGAGAAAGCAAATCTCTGCCTAGTTGCAGTCATGAAGGCCCAGGTCGCAACAACTGTCTTGGTCTTGCTCCTCCTCACCTTTGGTGAGTAAATTCATCCAATCCCTGCAAAAAAAAAAAAAATGAACATGATGAGTATAGGCAGCACTTGTGTTAGATGATTTTATCCATCCGAATATATATATATATATATATATATATATATATATATATATATATATATATCCTGACTCGCGATTGATTGATTGATTGATTATTTGGTTCAGATTCAGCATATGTAGCTGCGAAGGAGGCACATATGTGCAAGTCGCGAAGCCTTGAATTCAAAGGGAGGTGCCTTATGGATAAGGATTGTGCCGCCACCTGCGTCAAACAGAGCTACGCCGGAGGCTTCTGCAACGGACGGCCGCCGTTCAAGCACTGCTTCTGCACTAAGCCATGCAAGATAGGGAGAGCTGATGCTACACTCCGGGCGCCAGGCCTCTGATTGTGTCTGCTCATGCACTCTCGCATGCATGTATGCCTAGGTTGATGAGTATATAATAAATAAAAGAAAACAGTAGATGATATGATTTTCTTACATGAAAGTCAAGCGATGATTTTGCTTATCTAACCCGTGTATGCGTGGATTTGCTCTGAGAGATTTGTGAAAACTTTTGTTGTGACGAAAGTCATTAGCACAAATTAAGGTTGAGGTGGCAAATTGTGTTAGCCTATATATGTGGATTATAAAAGGGGCTGATGAATTGAGAAAAGACCAAATAAAATAGCCCACCCACTTATACCTCTTTCATCGTATACCTCACACGCACATATTAAGGTCACAAAAGGATACCGAGAATCCTACCATATATTAGCTAGATCATGTATCAAATAACCATTAGTTAATATTAACTACCTAACAATTGGCTCTAGTCATTAACAGCCAAAAATTAATTATGTTTCGTCCAAACAGCCTGAAGCTTGAAGCTAGCGTTAAGATGGCGGCAGATATATATATATGCATTAGTGAATATACGTGTTGAGATGTTAAAAAATGGACGTATAACATTTACATTGAACATTGTCGAGAATATGTGTTCCATTGTGAAGAAAAGATAACACAACATCAGCTGATTGGACTTTTTTTTCGGTATAGAACTAACTTGACTCAATATTTTTTAGGTACTCATGGTGATAGGGTTTTAGGCACATAAATTCATAGAGGTTAAATATACATGCGTATTTGTGGATGTGTAACACCCCAGCCCAGGGCTTAATAGGATTAATAAGATACTCATACCAACAAGTTACAACTTTTCCGGAAGTCCATCTGTTGAGAACTCCGGGGTTAAACGTGCTTGGTCTGGAGCGATGGGTGACCGACCGGGAAGTTCTTCCGGAGACGCATGAGTGAGGACAAAGTGCGCCAAAAAGACAAAAAAGTACATAGAGCACGTCTAGACAAAACACGCCAAAAAGACAAAAAAGTACATAGAGCACGTCTAGACAAAACACTTCTATTTCCTAGAGGAACAAAAGCATGAAAATCACTCTATTTTTAATATATAATATATCCATATACGTCTATCCATATCCACATATCTATATCTATATCTATATCTATATCTATATCTATATTTATATTACATATATCTCTACCTCTATCTCTATCTCTACCTCTATCTATATTTATATTACATATATCTCTACCTCTATCTCTATCTCTACCTCTATCTATATTTTTATTACATATATCTCTATCTATATTTATATTACATATATCTCTTTCTATATTTATATTATATCTACAAGACTACAAGAGTGAAATGAGTTGTGAGTCCTTAAACTTTTCTTCACTTCTCACCTAGGTCCAGGTACTTTTTTCGTGCATCGAGGTCTATGAACTTTTTTCTACTTCTCTTGGTCCATAACATGCCATATATGACTCTGTTGCCTATGTGGCCACTGATGTGGCGCCACATGCATTTTTTTAATTTAATAAATTGGCTTAAACTTTAAAAAATTATATAAAATCATAAAAAAAGAAAATATAGTTTTGTTATACTCCACATAAATAGATTTATGCAATAGATATATACTATGATATGCTTTAATTTAAAGTTTTTGCTATAGCTTATAGATCTATGTCGAACTATGTGTTTCTATGCTTGCAGCTCCTATGCTCCAATTGTGGTGAAATTTTAATGGTATGCTATTCGTTGAATTTTTATGATATGCTCAAGCATAAAATAAGCTAGGATAATTTTTTAATTCCAAAACATTGATTTCTAAGATGTAGGGTGCCAAGGTGTATTAACTTTCATAATGGCATATATGAGTAACTTAGATCACATTTAGAGGTTATTTTGGATTATTTTTCATGGGTAACTTATAGAGGCATATTCAAATTAGATTTTGGTGGTTATTTTTTTAGAAAATACAAATAGATTTAGTGAATATTAATGGCGGTGGCAATTATAACTAAAGTCTACTACTGCCAAATTAAATACTAGATATTTTGATTTTATGAGAATTTATAGAATTTATTTTTTTCCTAATGTGTCTTGTGAGGATTAACGTGAAGGTTACATTTGGAAAGTTTTAATTAATTCATTTATAGTAGTAAGCTAAAATAAGGTGGCAGTCGATGCTCCATGTATATGAGGACACTAGTAAATTTTCCTTTTAATGACTACTTGCTGAGTAGTATCCAAGACTAGGTTATGCATATCCTTTTCCGGATACCCGGCGGTAACCGATGCGTGCACTCGACAATATGAAGATGCATTTGTGCCCTTTCCTTCCTCTTCAACTCTTCATCACCCATTAAAAAGGAACTCTTCATCACCGAACAAAACAAACCTCTGCTTCGTTCCAGTTCTTTTTGCCATGAAGGGTAAAATTGCAGCGACGACTGCCTTGGTCTTTCTCCTCCTGACCTTATGTGAGTGATCGACTTCATCCTAGCTAATGCCTACAAAATCTTGAAAAAAAGAGATATGAATCATGTAGTCACTCGTAGCTTTAGCTGATGAGAAAAAAAACATTGATTGGTTGTTGGTTCATCTGATTCAGCAGCAGGTACCGAGGCCAAGGTATGCGAATGGGTGACTCCCTGGGATGTTGTATGCCAACAATCGACTTGTCTCCCAAATTGCATCAGTATGGGCTACACCGACGGCTACTGCAGGAAACGTGGCCTGAAGTGCGTGTGCACTAAGGAATGCACAGGTTATGGAGGCAATGGTGGCGGTGAAGCACCGACGGAGCTACGTAGGGGCCAAGCTGGACGCCAGCCCCCCTTGGCTCCAGCTAGTGTGCTTAGCTCCATAAATTTTGTAAAGCCTAAATGTTATTTAACCTGCTGTGTCTACACTCATTTCTCTCCTTACCTGCATGCCTTCCTTGACTCCACATCGATCTACTACTATCTTATCACTGTCAGATGATCAGCAACATGCTGTGTAGGCGTGCTCCTGCCTCCTAGCCTTGATTTGTCTTTGTGTGTATAACATAGTAGTAGTAGTGTTATCAAAAAATCATAGTCTTGTTCAACTGATCGATGGTTGTGAGTTTGATAAGTTGGACTTATAAGTTCAAGCGAGTAGAAGTATAACATATAGCTACTACTCCCTCTATTCCAAATTATAAGACATTCGAGGAATTTTGGAGAGTTAAAACATCTCAAGTTTAGCCAAAACTATAAAGAAAATTATAAAAATTCATGATATCAAATATGTATACTATGAAAATATAATTGATGAATAATCTAATTATATTAGTTGACATCATAAATGTTATTATATTATTATATAAATTTCGTCATACTTGATATGTTTTAACTCTATAAATTTTTGTAATCCCATAGTTTCCCTTTAAAATGCCTTAAAATTTAAATAAGATAATTATTTTTATTTTCTTTTTTCATTCTTTTTTTTTTATATTTTATTTAAAACTTTTTAAACGTTTATGTTACAGTTTTTTAGTGTAATTTATGTAATTAAATCAATTTATGTTTTCTCACAACGACCACCAAATCACTTGTTTTTTTTTATTAAATAATATGATCAATCCATTTATATCAAAATAACATCACTACAGTTTAATCTTTCTTGGTTTGACAGATTTATAAAAAATTAATAAGATTGACATCTTTAAATAAGATTTTATTATAAAAATTATGAGAAGTAATAAATGATATCTTTTTTACATCATAAATATTAAGTTTTATATATTTGGTCAATTTACTTCGTGAACTAGAATGCCTTAATTTTGGAATCGAGGAGTTGTTATAAAATTAGGCTAAATTTTCCATCACCTATATGTATATTCTCAGATTTTAATGGTAAATTGGGCCCCCCCCCCCCCCCCCCCCCCCCCCTCCTATTTTCTACGAGCTCCGCCACTGCGGGGAAGGGGTGGAGTACGATCCATCGAGCTAAAGCCGACATCGAGAAGATAGCTAGAGTGCTGCTCGGACTCGGGCATGATCGAACTTTCGCATTCGCTACTGTTGGTCCGTCTTTTGGGTTTTTGCATGTCATCCTCTTTATAATAATAAATAAATGGCTGTGTTACTTATCGTCGTCGTTGATCTCTTTTTTGAATCTGTCATGTTGACATGTTATTACTGCGTGGATTAAAAAAAAAAAAAAACACTACAACACATGTCTTTGACAGAGTCGACTTTCCGAGTTACTCGGGTGCGTGGATCGCTGCGGGCGAGGTGGTGAGCAGGCGACCGGGGGGGCGGCGAGGGGGGCTAGAGCGGCACACAGATCTCGTGAAGCACGGGCACGGAGCAGTTCTGGGTTAGGTCAGGGAGTTGGGAAACTGACCGTAGGGAAAAATACTAAACGCTCTTAATTAAAACTTAATTTAAAACTGCCTCAAATAATTTAACAAACCGGGCCTCTCCCACACCGTAAGAGCATCCAAAAAATTTGCCAAAAAACCACGTTTCTAGATTTAGCTACTTTTGAAAAATGATTTTATAAAAAAAATACTAGCTAAGCACTTCAATCTACCTATAAATCAAGAGATTAGATGACTA
>CM039141.1:20789089-20815458 GCA_022036555.1 Microstegium vimineum | reverse complement strand
AATTAAACTTATTTTAGTTCAATGCATATCCAGGTTTTCAAACAAATGAATGATGCTTAATGCATATGATGACATGATCAAATTTTTAATTAAGTTATTAACAAGATTAATACCTGGGGTGTTACAATGTTGGAGAGGGATGCGAGGCGGAAGGAGCGGTGGAGCAGGAGCTCGGAGAGCACCATGGAGCACGGGGAGCAGAGGGCGGAGAGCCAGTGGGAGAGAAAAGACGAGCAACAGCGGTGTGTTATGACAAATAATCAACGAAGGTAGGTCAGAGGTTGAAAACAAGGGCAAAGAAGACATTTCCCCAACCTTCTCTCCTCTAACATCTGGGAAATGAATAAAATAATAGACGCAGTGTTTCTCGGCGAAGCACCATACACATTTACAATGGTACCCAACAAATGTCACCGTTTGCTATGTGAACTGTCTAATTACACATTTTTTTAGTGCCCGCAGGAAAATTTCTCAATCTTATTACATCGTGTATTGTAAAACAAGAACTTTGAAAAGTTTGAATTACCGCAAAACACAAAAAACACTTATATTTGAGTGAAGGACCGAGAACGGCGACCAGAGGGGGGGTGAATGGGAGCCTCAAATTTCTCTCGAAATATTCAGGCCACTTTTCCCAAAAACCAAACCCAGTTCCCGAAAACCAAAACCAACGCCATGGATGGGTTCGACGGGTTCTCAAGTTTGGCCCGGGTCTGGTGGTCAATCTCCGAGGACTTGAGCTTGCTGAACAGCTCGTCCACGGTCAGGGCATCATAGCCTGAATGGCAGCCACCTTCATCTCCCACGCCTTCCGATCAAGAGCATGCAAAAGCTTGATAGCCATCTCATGATCATCATAAGGCAAGTTGGCTCGATTAGCACGCATCTTGTTGACGATAGATTGGAAGCGAGTGAACATCCCGTCAACAGATTCGCCGGCCAACTGAACGAAGTTCTCGTACTCTCTACGGTACGTGTCGAAGAGTCTGGACTTGATCTGAGGGTTGCCCTCATGATATCGCACAAGTGTTTGCCAGATCTCTCGTGCCGTAGTGAGACTCAAAACCCGCTCAAACTCAGGAAGAGACAAACTTGAGAAGAGAATGCTACGGGCTCTTGCATTCGACGCATGTTGCGTGATTTGTAGCTCATTGATCCGAGCACCAAGAACCACATAGTCCGCATTCTCACAAATCTCCCAAATTTTCGAATCAAGCCCTTGAAGGTAAGCGGACATGCGCACCTTCCAATAGGCGAAATTCGTTCCATCAAAAAACGGAGGTTTGCCAACACCTCGCTCCATGTCGCCTTTGTGGATCAAGAACCGTGTAAGGTGGAATGATCCTTAACCGGCTCTGATACCAATTGAAGGACCGAGAACGGCGACCAGAGGGGGGTGAATGGGAGCCTCAAATTTCTCTCGAAATATTCGGGCCACTCTTCCCGAAAACCAAACCCGTTGTAGGGTTGCTCGGGGGATTCAGACGAAATCGGAGAAATGAGAGCTCACCGGTAGTGGAGGAAAACTCATCGGAAACCCCAAAAACCAAGTTCTCAACCTCGATGGAAAAGAGGCAAGAACCTAGGCAAAACAGGCGAAAACAGCAAACCAAACAGAGGCTCCGGACCACTTGGGTCTAGACCACCGGACCAATGACGAGTGGTCCGGTGCCTGGTCCGACGCCTTCACCTGTCGAGACGAAAACAAGCAGGGAGCACCTGACCTCCGGACGACCTGCTCCGGACTAGTCCGATGCCACCACCGGACCAAGGCGAGTGGTCCGGTGCTCACTCTTCCCACTGTCAGATTTATGCAGTGAGCAACCGACCTCTGGACCTGACCTCCGGACTACCCCGTCGGACTATGGTGAGTGGTCCGACGCGTGGTAGCAACCCTCAGCAGAGCCACCGGACCACTCGTCAAAGGTCCGGTGCTCAAAAATCGAGAGGTCCGGAGGGTGGTCCGACGCCTCTTGCTGCTTGACACGGGAAAGGTCAAGACCACCGGACCACCTGTATGGTCCGGAGCTCAGAGGAAAAGTGGTCCGACGCTCACTGGAGAAAAACAGTTCCTCACGAAAATTGATTCCACTCCGCCAAATCTTCTCAAAACTCAACCAAATGATCACCAACTGCAACCAAACTTTGTGGGGATGACCCTAGTGCAGTTGGGGAGCTATCCCGAAGAAATCATCGCTCAATTTGGAGAGGTTACACGAGAACACTCGAATTTTGGGGAGAAGAGAGCAAAACAAAGAACGCTGCAAAGAAATCGCCCGATCTACGCACTCATGAGGTTTGAGGAGAATTCCTTCGGTTCAAAGATGCTCCTCACGAATATGAACAACTTGGTTCAAACGGATTTGCAAGAGCTACTCCCCACAAAGAGAAATCATCTCGGGAAAAAGAGGGAGCAAAAGCAAAACGCGAAGAACACAAGCAAAACGGGGATACGATCAAGAAAGCGAAGCCACCATGGCTTACGGAGGTTACGGCCTCCGATTCCTCGCAACAAACTCAAGTTCTTACAGAGGTTGGTGAAATCAACCTAGGGATCTCATGAATTAGAGAGAGGATAGAGAGAGAGAGTTGGGGCAAATGAAAGGTGTTCAAGAGATGGGATGAGGGATACCCCTTCACCCCCTATTTATCGGGCTTTGGCTATTTCCCAAAGACCCCCCTAGATACATGAGTGAACTACCTAGCCTAAGCATTGCAGTCCAATCTCCGGAAAATATCTCCCGCATTTTGAATAGACAGCCCCGCTTCCTGCCAGGAGTTGCCGTCGCCTCGACGCAACCTCCAGGATTCCGCCACGTGTCATCCCCGCTTCCTCGGAAGTTCCACCCGGGTTTTGAGGCCCAAACCCGCAAAACCCGTCACCGGTAGCTTTCGGCTCAACTACTACCCCGAGTTTTGAGGCCCAAACTCGGAAACCGTCCTCCGATGGTTTTGAGGCCCAAACCACCAAACCGCTCAACTCGAGCCACCTTGTCCTTGCCCGGTCGGACTCCGAGTCCCCTGAGCCTCCGCTCGACTCGCTCGTCCGCCGTCTTGACTCGGTCGACTCGGTCTACCTCCATGTCTTCTCGCACTCGCCGGTGCCAGACACTAGTCACCACAGCTAGTTCGCCGGTGCCCATGGTCTCTCAGTCCGAGCCCTGCTTCCGCCCTTCACCGCTCTCAGTCCATCGGTACGGCAAGCCTCTACTCGACCTTCTCCACGCCATTGACCACTGTCACTAGGCATAGTACCTGCACACCACAAGCCGATAGACAGGTGCACATTT
Organism: Microstegium vimineum; assembly: GCA_022036555.1. Taxonomy (NCBI): domain Eukaryota; kingdom Viridiplantae; phylum Streptophyta; class Magnoliopsida; order Poales; family Poaceae; genus Microstegium; species Microstegium vimineum. Next base: position 20,812,168 of record CM039141.1, on the reverse strand, counting down.
ACTTTCGCAAAGAATTAGTGATATCCGCTCAAACTGAAATACCCAAGTGTTGATCAATCATCCATCACAAAACTGAACATCATAGGTATATATCAACCATGTGTTCGAATTGAGACTCGAGACAATGATAATAATAACATAAAAAGAAACAGATCGTCCATCACGCTGACATAAATAACATTAGCCACTTCAAATGTACAGTACAACTTGCAGTGCAATCCTGTCATGGATTTGCCGACAACCATATGGCCACTACTGGTGTTTGCTGCCTGTCCCATCGCCATAGTAGCAGCGACCAAGATTATTACAAGAAGAAGACGACGACGGCAATCAGCTGCCGATCGTCTGACGACAACGAGGCGCCCACCTCCGCCCATGTCTCCGGGGGGCCCACTTCTCGGCGACCTGCCAGCGCTGCTCATCAAGGGCCCGTTGGGCCTGATCCGCGACCACTACACGAGGTTGGGGAGCATTTTTCACCGTGCGCCTGTTGCACCTGAAGCTCACCATCCTAGTCGGGCCCGACGTGTCGGGCCATTTCTACCGCGGCCTGGACTCCGAGATCAGCCAGAGCGAGATCTGTCAGTTCACCGTCCCCACCTTGGGCCCTGGCGTCGGCTTCGACGTCGACTACGACACTCGGCACGAGCAGTTCCGGTTCTTCGGCGACGCCTTGAAGCCCGTGAAGCTGAGGACCTATGCCAGCCTCATGGTTCGTGAAGTCGAGGTAATAAGCTCGCATAAATACCAGTTTTTTCTTCTCCTGCCTGCTGCAAATCAAACGGTCACTAGCTAACACGCCATGTCTGCTGCGCAGAGCCATTTTGCGAGATGGGGACAGTCCGGCACCGTTGATCTGAAGCAGGAGCTAGAGCACCTCGTGACGCTCATCTCCAGCCGGTGCCTGTTCGGCGCCGCCGTCCGGGAGAAGATGTTCAGCGAGGTCGGGTCCCTAGTGGTTTTAACGACAACCATAGGGCCACTAGTGGTTTTTGTTGCCTTTTCCATCGCCATAGTAGCAGCGAAGATTATTAGTACAAGACGACTACAATCAGCTGCCGGTCGTCTGACGACAACGAGGCGTCCACCTCCGCCCGTGTCTCCGGGGGCTCCTCTTCTCGGCGACCTGCCAGCGCTGCTCATCAAGGGCCCGTTGGGCCTGATCCGCGACCACTACACGAGGCTGGGGAGCGTTTTCACCGTGCGCCTGTTCCGCCTGGAGCTCACCTTCCTGGTCGGGCCCGACGTGTCGGCCCATTTCTACCGGGGCCTGGACTCCGAGATCAGCCAGGACGAGGTGTCTCAGTTCACCATCCCCACCTTCGGCCCCGGCGTCGCCTTCGACGTCGACTACGCCACTCGGCAGGAGCAGTTCCGGTTCTTCGGCGACGCCTTGAAGCCGGTGAAGCTGAGGACCTATGCCAGCCTCATGGTTCGTGAAGTCGAGGTAATAAGCTCGCATAAATTTCTCCTGCGTGCTGCAAAACAAACGGTCACTAGCTAACACGCATGCGCAAAAAATGTATGTATGCTGCGCAGAGCCATTTTGCGAGGTGGGGGCAGTCCGGCACCGTTGATCTGAAGCAGGAGCTAGAGCACCTCGCGACGCTCATCACCAGCCGGTGCCTGTTCGGCGCCGCCGTCCGGGAGAAGATGTTCAGCGAGGTCGGGTCCCTGCTCCGCGAGCTCAACGACGGCATGCGCCTCGTCACGATCCTGTTCCCTCGCCTGCCGATCCCCGCGCACCGCCGCCGCGACGCCGCGCGCGCCAGGCTAGGCGAGATATTCACCGAGATCGTCAGGTCCCGCAGGAGCCGCACCGACGGCGGCGGCGACGACATGCTGCAGTGCCTGCTGGAGGCCCGGTACAAGGACGGCTGTGGGACAACGGAGATGGAGGTCGTCGGGATGCTCGTCTCCGCGCTCTTCGCGGGGCAGCACAACAGCTCCAGCGCGGCCACCTGGACCGGGGCGCGCCTCCTCACCCACACCAAGCACCTGCGCGCCGCCGTCGAGGAGCAGCGGCGCGTCGTGGCGCGGCACGGGGGCCGCGTCGACTACGACATCCTGCAGGAGATGGACACCCTGCACCGCTGCGTCAAGGAAACCCTGCGCCTCCACCCGCCCGCGCTGATGCTGCTCCGCCACGCGCGGCAGAGCTTCGCCGTGCGGACTAGGGACGGCCGCGAATACGAGGTGCCCCAGGGACGCGCGGTCGCCAGCCCGCTCGTTCTCCACAACAGGCTGCCGCATGTCTACGACGAGCCGGACAAGTACGACCCGGATCGGTTCGCGCCCCGGAGAGCGGAGGACAAGGCCGCCGGCGCGCTAGCGTACATGTCCTTCGGCGCCGGAAGGCACCTCTGCGTCGGCGAGGCGTTCGCGTACATGCAGCTTAAGTTGATATGGAGCCATCTGCTGAGGAACTTCGAGATGGAGCTGGTGTCCCCGTTCCCCAGGACGGACTGGAACGTGGTCATGCCAGGGCCGCAGGGGAAGGTGATCATCAGCTACAAGAGACGGCACCTGCTTACGAAGGACTGAGCTGCCTTGTTTGGAAAGCAGGAATGTCTCTCTCAAAAAAAAGTATGTGCGTCTTTAGACATGTGACGTGGAGCAAAGTGTGTTTGATGATAAGAACTACGTTTTATAACGTTGGTAGTGTCCTCATCGTCTCTTCAGTTTACATGTATAGGCAATAAGATTTTGAAAATGAATAATTCACATTATAGCAAGCAATTCGGCTTCGAGTATGCCAAGACTTTGGTACTATAATTATGTCCAGATGCTTACTCTGTTGACATTCATGTTCCCAAGTAGTCAATTCAGACATTTTCATGCTCTGAGAAATAAAATCTTACCAGAGATCTAGATAAATCCAGCTAATTCGGTTCATGGACCTTTAATTTCTACTAGCCTTTCTTACATCAATCATGTCGTTTTAAAAATACCAAATTGTAAAAATTATCAGTATATGTGCAAATATAGAAGGGTACCGAACTAGTCAAAACTCTCTAGTTCCAAATGCCTTCAGTTATTGCAGTCTGTATTGCCAGTATGATGATTTTTGCTATCGACAACTGGTAAAATAACTAATTAAGTCAACATGCTTGCACTTGCTTGCAAGCACAGCTCCGGCACAAGCCTTGGTGAAAAGAATATATACACAGTGCTGCCGGTATTTTACCCCACCACAATGTTCTGTAAGATTCAGCAATATAACATAGCCATTCTGAGTACCCAATGAAAGATTTCTTCTGTGTATGTGTTCTAAACCAAAATGACTGCTGCAGCTATAAAACATCAAGGCAACGCATGCAGTAATGGTTAAGAATTTTTTTTTGAAAGATTCGGTTTCCCGGCTTTGATTAATAAGAAGATAGCAAACATCTGTTACATGTGCGAGAGGCGCCACCATCCGCAGCCTAGGCTACGGAGGTTTAAAATTCTACATTGACTTATTACATATTAAGGAGTTGTGCAACCACCAGCCCCAAGGACTCATCACGAACCCACGCAATCCTAACTCCACCAATGCGAAAACAGTCAATGCTAACTCTAGTTTACGACACATGGATCAAAGACGCAACAATGCAACAAATACCGGCTTTGCATCTAAGCTTCATGAGAACTCCAACTCAACCTCCTCCACCCCCTGTGCTATAGCCACTAGTGCTTTAGCCAACTCTTTATTGTCCAGGCGTGTGGCAGCTCGGATCGCCATGATGGCCTGCTCAGACAGACTATCAGCATGCTCATCCACGAAAGCAGTGACAGCTGCATCAGGCGCCGGCGACGGTTTGTTGATGAAGTCGAGTTCACGCATCAGCTTCCTTGTGGCCCGTTCAGCCACCGGCACCGTTGATGGGCACGCCGCGAGGCGCACGCTCGAGCGGGTCGCGACCATGTTCTTCCGCTTCCTTCTGCTGTAGACTCGTTTAGGTGGAGAGGTCTGTGAAGAGGACGAGCACGGGAGGAGCGGTTTAGGGATGCACTTGAAGATGGTGCTGCAAAAGTCGTCGTAGGGGTATTCACCCGCTGGGTCTCCCTCCCTCGTGTGCACTGTCACCGTGGCGTCCATTGGAGCCTGTTGGGGAGTTTGGCCCACAGTGCCCAGGTTCGTGTCAGGCTTGTACGCTGAGGAGCAGAGCGCCTCCTTGCTACCTTCCGACAAGAAGCGGGGGTGGGCTGCCTCGTCAGTCCAAGAGCATGCCTCTTGGATCATGGGGTCCTCCTCTCGAGGACGGATGCCTCCTGTTTGGACCAACGTCCTGCATAGGTCAGCTAGAGGATCTGGACTCACCGGAATTGAGTATTGATGATTGCGGTTGTGCATAGCCGGGGCGACGCCGTCAGGGGAGTGTTCCCGGAGTTCCCGGCAGACAGGGGAGCACGAGCGGCGATGTTCCCAGTCCTTCGGGGCATGGGGGATGTAGTCCATCCCTTGTGCGCGCCGCACAGGCGAGCGGTGTCGGTCGTGGCCGCGCTCCACGGCCTGGTCACCATGGCCATCAAGGAGCGCCCGGCGGTAGTCCATTGCAAGCTTGGTGGTGATGTCAGCAGTATGTGGCCGCCATGCAGGGCAGGAGCGAGAGATGTGCCAAACCCCATAGCATGTGAGGCAACACACACGATCCCGACAATTTGCAACTTGATGGTCGAAGGAGAGGCATCTGAAGCAGCGACCATCAAGTCGCTTAAGAAAGCCCACCCGACCTACACTCAGACGAGGATGTTGAGGGGCGTTCTCCGTTACAGGCTTGGTGGTGATGTTGGCGGTGCAGTCGAGATGGAGTGGAGGGAATGGTAAGCGGTTGTGGATGCTCTCTGGAGTGGATGCAAATCAAAGGAGGAGACCTTTGGAGTTTCAAGTTGGTGACTATGTGTACCTTAAGGTATCACCAATGAGAGGCGTCCGTCACTTTGGAATTAAAAAGAAGTTAGCACCCCGATATGTTGGACCTTATCGGATCATCGCCAGGAAAGGCAAGGTGGCTTACCAAGTACAGTTACCCCCAGAGATGAGTACCATCTTTCCAGTATTCCATGTATCTCAGTTTAAGAAGTGTCTTCGAGTTCCAGAAGAAGAGTCTGTTCCAAGTTCAGACCTCGTAATCAGATCAGACCTGGAAGACTTTGAGAAACCAGAAAAGATCTTGGATACAAAGACAAGAGTCACCAGGAATCGAGAAGTGAAGAGACGCGTCGTCGCATCCCAGAGGGAGGATCCCACCAGAATAGGGGTCCCAATGCTTCAAGGCCAGCGTTTCGTCCACCACATGCTGGTGCACATTTCCGACCACCTCAAGGGAAGATGACCAATGCTCGTGCTCGTCCCGCCTACCAGAGATCCTTCACTGCACCCCTACAGCAGAATAAAGGTAAAGCCGCAGTACCTGCAGCTGGAGGTCAGAAGACACCGTATGTGGTGGGGCCATGCTACATCTGCGGACAAACTGGTCACCTATCTCGCTTCTGTACGAAGCCCAAGAAGCAGTTCAGCTATCCATAGAAGCCTCGCACAGGGAATGTCCACCACACCACCTTGGAGGAAGTACCAGAGGGAGAACCCGTCACAGCTGGTACGTTTCTTGTTAATCAATGTCCTACAATTATCTTGTTTAATTCTGGAGCATCGCATTCGTTCGTTAGTGGGAACTTCGTGTTGCGAAGTCAACAGAAGGTGGTAGAATTGGAAAAGGAGTATCAAATTAGTGCAGCAGGAGCTGTCCTATATACTCGTAAAATGGTAAAGGATGTAGAAATTACCATGGGAACAACATCGATATATGTCAACCTCATCGTAATACCTGAGCTAGGTCTAGATGTAATCCTTGGTATGGAATGGATGGAAGCTTGGAAAGTGCATCTAGATATAGCCCAACGGGCAGTATCTATCACCAACCCACATAATGGAGTTACCTTCGGGATCTTCTTACCTAAGAATCCAAATCAGCTGGGAGTCATGTTTGCTATCACTGCAGAGTTGTTGGATAAGATTCCTGTAGTTTGTGAGTTTCCGGATGTGTTTCCTGATGATCTTCCAGGGTTACCCCCCAGACAGAAATGTCGAGTTTGCTATAGAGCTAGCTCCCGGAACAGCACCTATATCTAGGAGACCATATAGGATGCCACCCAACGAGTTAGCAGAACTCAAGAAACAACTCCAGGAGTTGCTGGAAAAGGGTCTGATCCTCCCAAGTTGTTCACCGTGGGGATGTCCCGCCATTTTTGTGAAAAAGAAGGATAAAACCTTAAGAATGTGCGTGGACTATCACCCTCTCAATGCAGTTACCATCAAAAACAAATATCCGTTGCCGCGGATTGATTTGTTGTTTGATCAGTTGTCTAAAGCCAAAGTGTTCTCCAAGATAGACTTACGATCTGGTTACCATCAGATTAAGATCAGAAAAGAAGATGTACCCAAGACCGCTTTCTCCACAAGATACGGTCTCTTTGAATATCTAGTGATGTCCTTTGGATTAACAAATGCGCCTACGCATTTCATGTACTTGATGAACTCAGTGTTCATGCAAGAGTTGGACAAGTTTGTGGTAGTTTTCATTGATGACATCCTGGTATATTCGGAAAATGAGAAGGACCACGCAGAACACCTGCGTTTAGTGCTGAAACGGTTAAGAGAGCATAAGCTTTATGCCAAGTTTAGCAAGTGTGAGTTTTGGTTGACCAAAGTACTTTTTCTGGGTCACATCTTGTCAGCCGAGGGTATCTCAGTGGACCCCTCAAAAGTGCAAGAAGTTATGAATTGGAAAGCACCCGTTAACGTGCATGAGGTTCGCAGCTTTTTAGGATTGGCCGGATACTACCGTCGTTTTATCCCGGACTTTTCTAAGATAGCTAAACCTATGACAAGGTTAACATAGAAAAACAAGAAGTTTGAATGGAGTGTAGAGTGTGAAACAGCGTTCCGTACCCTGCGGACACTGTTAACGACTGCACCGGTTTTGGCACAACCAAATCTGGAGGAACCTTTTGATGTGTTTTGTGATGCATCAACCATTGGTTTGGGATGCGTGTTGATGCAGAATGGAAGAGTCATTGCTTATGCCTCACGACAACTCCGACCTCATGAAGAGAATTACCCGACCCATGACTTAGAGCTAGCAGCAGTCGTGCATGCTTTGAAAATATGGAGGCACTACTTGATGGGTAATCTGTGCCACATCTTCACTGATCATAAAAGTTTGAAGTACTTGTTTACCCAGTCTGAATTGAATATAAGGCAAAGAAGATGGTTGGAGTTAATCAAGGATTATAACTTGGAAGTGCATTATCATCCTGGAAAAGCAAATGTTGTAGCAGATGCTTTGAGCCGCAAATCTCATTGCAACTTGTTGCAACCCTTGTTAGAAGATGGTTTTGATCTAATGCACCCTTTGGTCCTAAATAATATTGTTATCCAATGTACCTTGGACAGTGATATTATTGACGGACAGAAATCGGACAAAGAGCTTGTACAAATCAAACGAAGGCTAGAAACCAATGAATCTCTGAATTTCAAAGTGGATGAGAAAGGAATTCTATGGTTCAATCAGCGTTTGGTAGTACCTAAGGATCAAGTCTTGCGAGATAGAATTCTCAATGAAGCACATAACTCTAAGTTGTCGATCCACCCTGGTAGTAGTAAGATGTATCACGACCTGAGGACAAGGTTTTGGTGGTCTAAAATGAAGTTGGATATCGTAGAATATGTCGCAAAGTGCGATACGTGTTGTCGCATCAAGGCAGTACACATGAAACCTGCCGGGTTGTTACAACCTCTTTCTATACCTAAATGAAAGTGGGAAGATATCAGTATGGACTTTATCACAGGTTTGCCTACCACTCAGAAAGGAAATGACTCTATATGGGTTATCGTTGATCGCTTAACAAAAGTCGCTCACTTCATACCAGTCAAGGTTACCCATCGACCACATCAGTATGCCGAGCTATATGTTCAGAATATCTTAAGGTTGCATGGTATTCCTAAGACCATCATATCCGACAGAGGATCACAGTTTATCGCTCGTTTTTGGGAGCAGTTGCATAAAGAGTTGGGAAGAAAGTTGATTCGAAGTTCCGCTTATCACCCTCAAACAGATGGACAAACGGAACGAGTGAATCAAGTGTTGGAAGACATGTTGAGAGCATGTGTTGTGTCAGCAGGAGGATCATGGGAGAAATGGCTACCTTTGGCGGAGTTTTCTTATAACAACAGTTACCAAGAAAGCATTAAGATGGCACCGTTCGATGCCTTATATGGACGCAAATGTAGAACCCCTATCAATTGGATTGAATCAGGAGATAAGAGATTCTATGGTACGGACTATGTGAAAGAGGCAGAAGAAGTAGTCTGCACTGTTCAACAACATATCAAGGTAGCTCAATCTCGACAGAAAGGGTATGAAAATCAAAGGAGGAGACCTTTGGAGTTTCAAGTTGGTGACTATGTGTACCTTAAGGTATCACCAATGAGAGGCGTCCGTCGCTTTGGAATTAAAAAGAAGTTAGCACCCCGATATGTTGGACCTTATCGGATCATCGCCAGGAAAGGCAAGGTGGCTTACCAAGTACAGTTAACCCCAGAGATGAGTACCATCTTTCCAGTATTCCATGTATCTCAGTTTAAGAAGTGTCTTTGAGTTCCAGAAGAAGAGTCTGTTCCAAGTTCAGACCTCGTAATCAGATCAGACCTGGAATACTTTGAGAAACCAGAAAAGATCTTGGATACAAAGACAAGAGTCACCAGGAATCGAGAAGTGAATACTTTCAAAGTTCTTTGGAGTCATCATGGTCCCAATGATGCAACCTGGGAGACCGAGGCCTACCTAATCGCAAACTACCCCGTCTTTTATAATGAATGGTACTAAAAACTCAAATCTCGGGACGAGATTTCTTTAAGGGGGGAAGGGCTATGACACCCTATGTCAAGCTTGCATTAGGATCATCATTAACCACTGTGCACAAGCATTTCATTGCATTCATGTTTGCATATGCTATCATTTCATGTGTGTGTTATAATGTTTTGAAACTAGAATTTAAATAGGTGTTGTGTGCTCAATCTTGTGATCAATCTGTTTAGCTAACCTTGCTATGCTTAGAGTAAAGTATGATCTGCTTTATGTTTAGTTACCCTGCTTAGTTTTATCTGTTAAAGAATTAAAGTAATTCTTTTCCTATTAGCTTAAATAAGTTTTTAATCCTCAGCTCTTGAACTAATGGTTTTCAGAATTTATGATCTACATGAAAAAGGTAGAGAATAATATTCTGAACAACTTTGGTTTAAGCGTCAAAACTTAGTTTGGAGTTTTTGAAACTGTTTTGAAGCAAGTTCAATTTGAATCTAATAAAAGAAAATGGAAAAAGGAAATCAAACTGGAACGGGTCGGGTTACCGCTTTCGGCCCGCTCGGCCTCGACCGCCGCTTGATAAGGTGATGGACCGAGGGTGCAACGAACGACCCCGGGCTGGAGGCTCGATCATCCAATCGACCCCCCTCGACTTCGACCCCTCGAAGTGACGGACAGAGGGTCGAACGAACGACCCCCGAGCAGGAGGCTCGATCAGTCGATCGACCCCCTCCCGCACGCTCACCCGTGCGCCGCACAGCACACGTGCCGCGCACGCCTGCGCGCACTCGCCTGACCGCGGCTGAACCATACGTCGGCGTCGTCTGCCGCGTGGCCGACGATGCCTGACCGCGGATGGTGAATACGCCATCGCCGCCGCTACGGCCCTGCACCAACATCGCTGTCGCCGACCAGCCACTCGCTCTGTCTCAGTCGCGTCCGCACCCGCGCCCGCGCTAACGGCGCTAGGACCGAGCCTGCACCGCTTTCCCGCCGCTGACGCCCCTGCTTCGCCGCCACAGACCTGCCAGCCGCACTGCCGCGCGCCGACAGATGGGCCAGAGTTGGATGAGGGCCCCGCTTGTAAGCCGCCTCGCGCGCCTCTGCGTGTATTGGGCTAGACCCAGTACTGTTTCCCCCACGGGCCGGTTTCCGAAATGAATTTCCTTTTCCTATTTTCAGTAATGTGTTAATGCTTGTTTAATTTATATCTAGAGTTTGGTAAATCCTAAAATGGTGAAATCAATTTTGTTAGACTCTATAATGATGATCTTTCTGTTAAAAATATAAAAATGATTTTTGGAGAATGTCTTCAGTACTAATGTTTAATTAGTTGTTTTCTGCATATATCAAAGTTATTTGTGTTCCTGCATAAAATGGTTAAATAAAATGTAAGGTTTTTATGTTAGCTCTGTTATCCTGTGTAGAAGCTAGGAAAAATGTAACATGCCATGTTTCTATGTAAGTTTTATTTATCATCTATTAAAATGTGTTTCTGCTGTTTTCTTAAATTAATCCCTGTGGTAAATATGTGCATGTATAAATCATGGAACTTTCTTGATAAATATGTTTTTAAGCATAGATTCTGATAAAAATAAGTTATAGCATGTTTCACCCTGTTAGCTAGTAGCTCTCGTTCTAAGTGCTTTTTCTGCATTTAATTTCATCTTTTTGTATCTGCTAGCTGGTAGCTTTGCTATGAGTAAGTCTTCTGCAGTAGCATCCAGTAGACATGTTTTTTCCTCTGTAATTTTGGTAGATTTTTCTGAGCAGTTTTTAATAGAGTTGCTGTGTAAAGTGGCTTTGTGGTAATTCATTTGTTAAATGCTTAGAATCTCTTTTAGTGTGATAAATCTTGTTCAAGCATCATCCCTGCACCATCAAGTTACTTATAAATGCATTGCAATCATTTAGGATCAGTGGAGGAACATCAGGAGCCAACCCCCGAGACAGAAGTCCAGGAGGTGCAGGAGCTAAACGAGGAGTACCACGAGTTCGACACTAACCTCCCCGAGTGCCCTGACCACTAGCCCTCCACCTTCACTCAAGGCAAGCCCCGGAGCATCCTTAAGCCTCCCAATATTTACAATTAATCTACTTGAGTATTTTATATTGTCATGCATTAGGTGACAGGAGTTGTTTGAATCCCAAATTGATGCATTACCTTCCTTGATTATTGTTTTACCTACCTTGTTACCCTGTTAATAAAAGTAAAAGCAACTGCTTAGCCTGCTTAGAATAAATGGTTACATTTATGTTTTGTGTTATCCCATGGGGGTAATACTATCACGGTTGGCTATATTTGCTATCGTGAAAAAAACCAATGATAGTAATGAATGCGGTCAACTGGAAGGCAAGTGCACCAAGTGGTCAAGACTTGGGGGCAGTCCGTCCGTTGGATCGTATAGGTTTGTATACGATGGTGGCCCTCTTACATCTTTGAATGCGCCCTTTCACATAGGGGCCGTTGCGAGTATCGACCCCGAAGCCGAGTAAACACTGTCCGGGCCGGCGCTCAATCCGCTGTGAGCACCCTCTAGTTTGTAGATACGATGTGCCCCGTGGTGGCCAACTGATTTCTACAATTGGGTGGACCAATGCGAGCCCGCGGCGATACCACCTGGACTTTGTTGAGCGGTAACCCAATGCATGGACCGACGGGGAAAGTGTGGGCGTGTGTTAAAGGTAATCTTGCCAGCTGGTTGTATATCGATTAGAATTGCCGCCCCCACTGGATATGGGGGATTATGTTGAGCTTCACCACGGTACAACTCCATGTGACATCGTAATGGTTCTACTAAAATATTTATGAAGGAATTGGATATATGTTATTATATTGTTTGAGTAGTTCAAGTGAGTGCTCTAGTACAGGTGCAAACCTAGAGATAATAATAATAGGATGGAAAATGGCTGTTCTCTAATCTTTAGTTTCGTCTTGTTCGCTTTTCCGTAAAAGCAAGTTTACCTAGATCCACATAAATAGCCTTGCATACCCTTGGAGTCTTTATTTTCAGTTAGACGGGTAAGTCTAGCTGAGTACATTCCCGTACTCAGGGTTTATCCCGTTTGTTGCAGATGACCAAGTATACTTCGGCTATTGTAAGCATTGTCTCTTTCCTTTTGAAGGAGAAGAGGAGTAGGCCTTGGGCAAGGTCTTCTACAAGCTCATCTTTTGTTGTTGTCGGACATGACCACATGGGCACCCCTATCTTTTAATGATTTTAGTGTGGAGTAAAACTTTGGGTTCAGTTTCAAACAATGTTTTATTCGACCACAGGTGTTGTGGCGTAAGTACTATTTTTATTTGGAACAAAGTGTTGTAATAACTTTATTCGTACTTTAAGTATTTTTGGTTTATTTGTGGCTCATTCGAATGTGCATACCTGAGTTTGCGTGATCCTGGTTGGATATACGATTGTTAGAAATCCTTCGAGATTTCCGGACTACCGGGATTATACGGGCTCAAGTGCTTTAAGTGGCAGTTAAATCATCTACTTTGGTACTTGATCTCTTATAATTTGGATAGTTCCGTCACAGGGTTCTAAGGTGGTTGAGCATGACAAATAAGGTATGCCATTCAGGATTAAGAAAAAAAAGAAAATTGATACAGAATATTATAGTTTGAAATTATCTTTCAGATTGAGATGGACAACAGAAAAGTGTTAATCTAGCTTCTGGATAGTAAAATTGACCAAAAATAGGTATTGCAAGCACAAATGGATGAATTGAAATCATACCATATAATATCAGTAGAGCTTATATAGGGTAAATTTTAACAGAGGGCTCCAACTTAAATGTCAAGATGCCCCCTATTTTCATCAGCTTTGCTAGAAAGATTGTTAATCACTCTTGTCATAAGTTCAGCCCCATTCCACTGCACGAGGGTATCATCATATGTCGCATAAAATTTCTTAAGGCACTCCTCCAATAAAGGGCTGCAACCAGCACAAGCTATGTGAGAAACTCTAAATGTGCACGAGCATAGCCCGTCAATGATGTAGTTGTTCCAATCTGACACTATGGTTTAGTACCACCATCTGTCACACCTTGTGGAGTGATACTATTTTTCCTGAACTTATCAGAGCAAAGTCAATAATAGAGCCAAGTGTTTGGCTATAAATCAAGCTATTAGAGTCAAGTTGTACAATAAATTATCTCTTACTCGTATTTAGCTACAAAAGGTTTCAATTTCTTATTCCTCCTCACAACATTTACTACTTGGATCCACTATTACCTATGCTTTCGTGTCTAGCTTGGTGCTTGCTCGAGAGTCAAGCTCATATTTCTCTCATCTTCTCTTTCCTCCACTTCTCATTGTCATTACTTGTCGAGTCTCCAACTTAATTCTCATGAGGAAAAATTAATTCAAGAAGTTCTTAAAAAATAAAAAAGATTTGGCATCAATTTGGTAAACTTTATTCACCACTAATAATAATAGCCATTGAATGGAACATGCTTAAAAGTAGTAAAAAGTCTACTTGAAGTCATCTAACTATTGACAGTTGTTTGTTTTACCCTGTTTTACCCTCTCACCAGTAAAACCAAGTATTCAACACCCACTACTACATAATTTATTTTGCACAGCACTTGAGTTTTATTAACCGTGGCGGTTAAAAGCATAAACCGCCACGGTTAATGGGTGCCTACAAAGGCCATCGGCTAGGGTGCACAACCGCCACGGTTAATGCATTAACCGTAGCAGTTGGTATAATATGACCGTCACCGTTAATGTCTATTAACCGTGGCGGTTATTGTTAAACAACCGCCACAGTTAATGCATTAACTGTGATGGTTGATGTTACTTAACCGCCACGGTAAACATAGATTAACCGTGGTGGTTATTATAAGTTAACTGCCACGGTTAAGTCTGTAGTATAAATACAGCTGCCCCCTTCTTCTTCCCCGCGGATCCTTCTCTATTTTTGATGGTTTTGAGCTCAAAACCATCAAATTGACCACTTTTTGAGGGGGGGGGTTGCCCTTGGATTTGGTGAAGGGTGGCACCGCAAAAGGTTGACTTTTACTCTCCAACACTCGGTTTTCTCTCATTTTGATGATTTGGGTGCTTTTCCCTAATCTAGATCTAGATCCAATGGAGAGGAGAGAGAATAGGAGATCTAGTGCTACACACATGTTGGGGAGGTTTTTCCCTTGGATGTGGTGAAGGGTGGCACCGCAAGACGTTGACTTTTACTCTCTAACACTCGGTTTTCTCTCTTTTTGATGATTTGGGTGCTTTTCCCTAATCTAGATCTAGATCCAATGGAGAGGAGAGAGAATAGGAGATCTAGTGCCACACACAAGTTGGGAAGGTTTTGCCCTTGGATTTGGATCGGGAGCTCATGGTTTGTCCATGCAATGACTGCAAGAATCGGTTTGCCCAGAAAGATGCAGTGGTGCAATCACACCTTGTACAATATGGTTTCATTAAGGATCCAAAGTACATTGTGTGGAAGTTTCACGGCGAGAAAGAGCCGAGTGTCGCCAATGAACATGGGGGATCCTCTTCGACGACATCCACAATGGCGTGTGGCGATGGAGGACACTAACAACCCACTGTGAGAGCGAGCATAGATGATGAGGGTCGTGACTACATCACTATTGCCGATCTGCTCCAAGACGACGATGATGATGGCGCTGGGAATGATGGTGACCCGATGATTGATACGCTACGACCCGAGGATGCAGAGCTTCTTGAGGAGATTGCTAATCGTCAGGACCATGACGATGTTCTGTTTGGCAATCCAAAGTGGCTAGAGAATTTCAGGGAGATGAAATAGTCAACAATTGATCTCCTCTATCCGGACGGCGGTGAATGTCCAAAGCATTGCATGACGTTGTGTTTCGTCCTCCAGATGCTAATGTGCAAGGCTCGCCATGGGATAACCGACTCAGGCTTCAATGGCATATTACGCATCATTGGTGAAACGCTACCAGAGGGTAATAGGGTGCCCGTCAATACATATCGAGCGAAGAAGCTGATCAGGCCAGTAGCGATGAAGCTTCAAAAATTTCATGCATGTCCTAACCACTGTATTCTGTTTCGAGGTAAGTATGAGAATGCACAGAGTTATCCAAACTGTGGCGCGAGCCGCTACAAGAAGAATGTCGGTTGTCGCGCGGACGATGAGGAAAGACCGTCGAGGGGGGCGAAGAAGAAGACGGACAAGAAGCATCTGTCGCCTGTTGAGGACGAAGAAGAAGAGGGTTACACACAGAGGAAAAGTCCTGCCCTATCAGTGTGGTACCTTCCTGTCATCGACCGGCTACGTGCGTTATTCGGGAACCCAGAGTACGTGAAGATGGTCATCACACGCATGTCCTATTTCTTTAACCGCATCACATAGAAGGTCATCGATGAAGCTGAGCTGCCTGCCCTAAGAGAGTTTATCGCGGAGACGCTTTGCCAGCTTGAAATGTGTTTCCCACCTTCTTTCTTCGATATTATGCCACACATAATGATGCACATGGTCGATCAGATAGAGGAACTTGGTCCTGTCTACTTGCACCAGATGTGGACGTACCAGCGGTTCATGTCCACCCTCAGCAGATACGTCCATAACCGTGCTTACCCGGAGGGCTCCATGATCGAGGCATACACAATGGAGGAGGCCGTTAACTGTTGCACGAGATACATCCTAGATGGAAATGCTATTGGGTTGCCCGTCCACCTGCACGAAGGCAGAACAACGGGTATGGGGTGCACGGGGAGGAAAGTACGCACTGATATAGACGAGGAAATCTTGCAAGAAGCCCATCACGTCGTCCTTAATCAGTTAGTGTTGATGGAACAGTGGGTCGAGCAGCACCTGAACGAGATTCGCCACACTACGGCCGGTCGCACAGAGGCGTGGGTACAAAGACAACACAAGATCAAGTTCACGACCTGGATCCAAAAGCAGGACATCCCCACCGACGGAAGCACTGAAGAATCTAGGCTTGCATCCGGACCGTCCAGCCAAATCACCACGTGGCAAGGGTATGACATCAATGGATACAGGTTTCACATGAAAGAGAAGGATAAGAACAGCGCGGCACAGAACAGTGGTATTCGATATGAGGGCATTGACGAGGTGACAATGCAGATGAAGTTATTCTACGGGCAGATCGAAGAGATATGGGAACTTGACTATGGCGGTGACCTCGAGATACCCATCTGTTGGTGCAATTGGGCCAACCCGAAGGGAGTTGATATAGACGAATATAGACTAACCACCGTTGACCTACAAAGGGTCGGCTACAAAGATGATAAGTGGGTACTCGCAAACCACGTCGCGCAGGTAGCCTACTACAAGAAGCCCAGAGATTCCAACAAGCATGTGGTTGTGTCAGGAAAGCAAAGGATCGTTGGAGCCGATGGAGTCCAGAGTCCCGAAGAATACAACAACTACCAAGAGATCTCGCTCTTTACCGATCATCCACGCAAGATCAAGATCGTCGAGAACCGTATCAACAAGACCAAGATGAAGCCCTGGTTCTGCCTCGACGGCGAGAAGAAGACCATTATAGGATCACTTCCAGCAAAATGATATATGTGTGTAATAATGTATTTATTGATTAACGACTGAGAACTTTTATGTTTTTCACACCTATATGTAATAATGTACTCACTTAATTATTCATTAATAATGTACTCTACTACACTCTACTACTTTACTACTACTCATACTACTCTCTATTACTACTCTCTACTACTACTCATACTACTCTCTACTACACTCTACTTTCTTTACTACTACTCATACTACTCTCTACTACACTCTACTACTTTACTACTACTCATACTACTCTCTACTACCCTCTATACTCATACTAACATCTACTATGTTGTACTACTTAACCGTGGCGGTTATCCTAAAATAACTGCCACCGTTAATGCCTATTAACCGTGGCAGTTATGTTATAGAAACCTCCACGGTTAATCGGTCCTATATAAGCCGGCGCTGGCACCCTTCTTCCTCCATCTTCCTCCTTGGCGCCGATACCACCACGAAGGGCTGTCGAATCCACCGGCCGCCCTCCCTCTCCGACGACCCACCATCGTCGCCCCTCTCCCTCCTCCTCCCTCGCACCTATCCCTCGCACCACCGTCATCATCCCCCCGCCTCAATCCGCAGCCGGAGCGCCGCCCTCGTCCTCGCGCCGCCCTCGTCATCCCCCCGCCTCAATCCGCGGCTGGAGCGCCGCCCTCGACATCCCCCCGCCTCAATTCGCGGCTGGAAGCGCCACCGTCGTCCTCGCCTCGCCCCTGCCCGATCCGTGGCCGGAAGCGCCGCCCTCGTGCGTCCTCGCCCCGCCCCGCCCTGATCCGCGTCCGGAGCGCCGCCACTCGCCTTCGCCGGCGCCGTTCGTTTTCAGCAGCGACGACCGCCCAGCAGGTATGCTCACTCCCTTTCCCCCCTCCTTCCTTCCTTTTCGAAGCCCAGCACACCCAAACCCTAAGCTATTTTGGCCAGTAATGATGCTCTGTTTATGCACACCCATACCCTAAGCAGGAAATATTGAAATGTTAAAATGTTACTATTGTGCTTGAAATGTTGAAATGTTACTTTGTTCATTTACAGAGCATGCCACTATTGTGCTTGAAATGTTGGAATGTTAGTGAACTTTGTCAACTAATACTGAAATGAGTGGGTTCATATATATAGGTGATCTTTGTCAACTAATGCTGAAATGTTGAAATGTTACTGAACTTTTCAGAAATGTTGAAATGTCTGAAACTGCTCCTCTTTACTACTCTCACTCCACTTTACTACTGCTCTCTATCTACTACTCCTCTTTATTTACTACTCCCCTACTACTTCTCTATCTACTACTACTCCCCTACTACTGCTCTATCTACTACTACTCATACTACTCCTACCCTCTACTACTCTCTACTACTCTCTACTACTCCTACTGCCCTCTACTGCTACTGCTCCTCTACTACTGCTCTACTCTTTACTCCTCTACTACTGCTACTCCTCTACTACTGCTACTACTCCTCTATTACTACTGCTCCTACTACTACCCTACTACTCTACCCTCTACTATTCTCCCCTACTTGTGACGGAACCGTCCAAATTATAAGAGATCAAGTACCAAAGTAGCTGATTTAACTGCCACTTAAAGCACTTGAGCCCATATAATCTCGGTAGTCCAGAAATCTCGAAGGATTTCTAACAATCGTATATCCAACCAGGATCGCGCAAACTCAGGTATGCACATTCGAATGAGCCACAAATAAACCGAAAATACTTGAAGTACGAATAAAGTTATTACAACACTTTGTTCCAAATAAAAGTAGTACTTACGCCACAACACCTGTGGCCAAATAAAACATTGTTTGAAACTGAACCCAAAGTTTTACTCCACACTAAAATCATTAAAAGATAGGGGTGCCCACGAGGTCATGTCCGACAACAGCAAAAGATGAGCTCGTAGAAGACCTTGCCCAAGGCCTACTCCTCTTCTCCTTCGAAAGGATAGAGATAGTGCTTACAATAGCCAAAGTATACTTGGCCATCTGCAACAAACGGGATAAACCCTGAGTACGGGAATGTACTCAGCTAGACTTACCCGTCTAACTGAAAATAAAGACTCCAAGGGTATGCAAGGCTATTTATGTGGATCTGGGTAAACATGCTTTTGCGAAAAGCGAACAAAAGAAACTAAAGATTAGAGAACAGCCATTTTCCATCCTATTATTATTATCTCTAGGTTTGCACCTGTACTAGAGCACTCACTTGAACTACTCAAACAATATAATAACATATATCCAATTCCTTCATCAATATTTTAGTAGAACCATTACGATGTCACATGGAGTTGTACCGTGGTGAAGCTCAGCATAATCCCCCATATCCAGTGGGGGCGGCAATTCGAATTGATATACAACCAGCTGGCAAGATTACCTTTAACACACGCCCACACTTTTCCCGTCGGGTCCATGCATTGGGTTACCGCTCAACAAAGTCCAGGTAGTATCGCCGTGGGCTCGCATTGATCCACCCAATTGTAGAAATCAGTTGGTCACCACGGGGCAGATCGTATCTACAAACTAGAGGGTGCTCACAGCAGATTGAGCGCCGGCCCGGACAGTGTTTACTTGGCTTCGGGATCGATACTCGCAACGGCCCCTATGTGAAAGGGCGCATTCAAAGATGTAAGAGGGCCACCATCGTATACAAACCTATACGATCCAATGGACGGACTGCCCCCAAGTCTAACCCACTTGGTGCACTTGCCTTCCAGTTGACCGCATTTCATTACTACCATTGGTTCTTTCCACGATAGCAAATATAGCCAACCGTGATAGGTATTATCCCCATGGGATAATACTAACATAAATATAAATGTAACCATTTATTCTAAGCAGGCTAAGCGGTTGCTTTTACTTTTATTAACAGGGTAACAAGGTAGGTAAAACAATAATCAAGGAAGGTAATGCATCAATTTGGGATTCAAACAACTCCTGTCACCTAATGCATGATAGTATAAAATACTCAAGTAGATTAATTGTAAATATTGGGAGGCTTAAGAATGCTCCGGGGCTTGCCTTGAGTGAAGGTGGAGGGCTGGTGGTCAGGGCACTCGGGGAGGTTAGTGTCGAGCTCGTGGTACTCCTCGTTTAGCTCCTGCACCTCCTGGACTTCTGTCTCTAGGGTTGGCTCCTAGTGTTCCTCCATTGATCCTAAATGATTGCAATGCATTTATAAGTAACTTGATAGTGCAGGGATGATGCTTGAACAAGATTTAGCACACTAAAAGAGATTCTAAGCATTTAACAAATGAATTACCACAAAGCCACTTTACACAGCAACCCTATTATAAATTGCTCAGAAAAATCTACCAAAATTATAGAGGGTAAAACATGTCTACTGGATGCTACTGCAGAAAAATCACTCATAGCTAAGCTACCAGCTAGCAGATACAAAAGGATGAAATTAAATGCAGAAAAAAGCACTTAGAACTAGAGCTACTAGCTAATAGGGTGAAACATGCTATAACTTATTTTTATCAGAATCTATGCTTAAAAACATATTTATCAAGAAAGTTCCATGATCAGCACAAACATATACTACTCTATATGATTTTCCAAAGAAACCCTTGACAAGGACACTTGAACTACAAGTATCTTTTCTGCCATACAACATACCACATATGATATTTTTCTTAGACAGAGCATGACATAAAGAGACTCCACAAAAAGTTTCATGATTTATACATGCACATATTTACCACAGGAATTAATCTAAGAAAACAGTAGAAACACAATTTAATAGATGATAAATAAAACTTACATAGAACGGTGCCATCTCAATGCTTTCTTAGTAACTGTTGTTATAAGAAAACTCCGCCAAAGGTAGCCATTTCTCCCATGATCCTCCTGCTGACACAACACATGCTCTCAACATGTCTTCCAACACTTGATTCACTCGTTCCGTTTGTCCATCTGTTTGAGGGTGATAAGCGGAACTTCGAATCAACTTTGTTCCCAACTCTTTATGTAACTGCTCCCAAAAACGAGCGATAAACTGTGACCCTCTGTCGGATATAATGGTCTTGGGAATACCATGCAACCTTAGGATATTCTGAACATAAAGCTCGGCATACTGATGGGGTCGATGGGTAACCTTGAGTGGTATGAAGTGAGCGACCTTTGTTAAGCGATCAACGATAACCCATAAAGAGTCGTTTCCTTTCTGGGTGGTAGGCAAACCTGTGATAAAGTCCATACTGATATCCTCCCACTTCCACTCAGGTATAGAAAGAGGTTGTAACAACCCGGCAGGTTTCATGTGTACTACCTTGATGCGACAACACGTATCACACTTTGCGACATATTCTGCGATATCCAACTTCATTTTAGACCACCAATACCTTGTCCTCAGGTCGTGATACATCTTACTACTACCAGGGTGGATCGACAACATAGAGTTATGTGCTTCATTGAGAATTCTATCTCGCAAGACTTGATCCTTAGGTACTACCAAACGCTGATTGAACCATAGAATTCCTTTCTCATCCACTTTGAAATTCAGAGATTCACTGGTTTCTAACCTTTGTTTGATTTGCATAAGCTCTTTGTCCGATTTTTG
The DNA here is from genome assembly GCA_022036555.1 of Microstegium vimineum. Classification (NCBI taxonomy): domain Eukaryota; kingdom Viridiplantae; phylum Streptophyta; class Magnoliopsida; order Poales; family Poaceae; genus Microstegium; species Microstegium vimineum. The sequence goes on along the minus strand of CM039141.1, from coordinate 20,791,239 downwards.
TCCATCAATAATGTCACTGTCCAAGGTACATTGGATAACAATATTATTTAGGACCAAGGGGTGCATTAGATCAAAACCATCTTCTAACAGGGGTTGCAACAAGTTGCAATGAGATTTGCGGCTCAAAGCATCTGCTACAACATTTGCTTTTCCAGGATGATAATGCACTTCCAAGTTATAATCCTTGATTAACTCCAACCATCTTCTTTGCCTCATATTCAATTCAGACTGGGTAAACAAGTACTTCAAACTTTTATGATCAGTGAAAACGTGGCACATATTACCCATCAAGTAATGCCTCCATATTTTCAAAGCATGCACGACTACTGCTAGCTCCAAGTCATGGGTCGGGTAATTCTCTTCATGAGGTCGGAGTTGTCGTGAGGCATAAGCAATGATTCTTCCATTCTGCATCAACACGCATCCTAATCCAATGGTTGATGCATCACAAAACACATCAAAAGGTTCCTCCAGATTTGGTTGTGCCAAAACCGGTGCAGTTGTTAACAGTGTCTGCAAGGTACGGAACGCTGTTTCACAAACTACGCTCCATTCAAACTTCTTGTTTTTCTGTGTTAACCTTGTCATAGGTTTAGCTATCTTAGAAAAGTCCGGGATAAAACGACGGTAGTATCCGGCCAATCCTAAAAAGCTACGAACCTCATGCACGTTAACGGGTGCTTTCCAATTCATAACTTCTTGCACTTTTGAGGGGTCCACTGAGATACCCTCGGCTGACAAGATGTGACCCAGAAAAGGTACTTTGGTCAACCAAAACTCACACTTGCTAAACTTGGCATAAAGCTTATGCTCTCTTAATCGTTTCAACACTAAACGCAGGTGTTCTGCGTGGTCCTTCTCATTTTCCGAATATACCAGGATGTCATCAATGAAAACTACCACAAACTTGTCCAACTCTTGCATGAACACTAAGTTCATCAAGTACATAAAATGCGTAGGCGCATTTGTCAATCCAAAGAACATCACTAGATATTCAAAGAGACCGTATCTTGTAGAGAAAGCGGTCTTGGGTACATCTTCTTTTCTGATCTTAATATGATGGTAACCAGATCGTAAGTCTATCTTGGAGATCACTTTGTCTTTAGACAACTGATCAAACAACAAATCAATCCGCGGCAACGGATATTTGTTTTTGATGGTAACTGCATTGAGAGGGTGATAGTCCACGCACATTCTTAAGGTTTTATCCTTCTTTTTCACAAAGATGGCAGGACATCCCCACGGTGAACAACTTGGGCGGATCAACCCTTTTTCTAGCAACTCCTGGAGTTGTTTCTTGATTCTGCTAACTCGTTGGGTGGCATCCTATATGGTCTCCTAGATATAGGTGTTGTTCCGGGAGCTAGCTCTATAGCAAACTTGACATTTCTGTCTGGGGGTAACCCTGGAAGATCATCAGGAAACACATCCGGAAACTCACAAACTACAGGAATCTTATCCAACAACTCTGCAGTGATAGCAAACATGACTCCCAGCTGATTTGGGTTCTTAGGTAAGAAGATCCCGAAGGTAACTCCGTTCTATGGGTTGGTGATAGATACTACCCGTTGGGCTATATCTAGATGCAGTTTCCAAGCTTTCATCCATTCCATACCAAGGATTACATCTAGACCTAGCTCAGGTATTACGATGAGGTTGACATATATTGATGCCGTCCCCATGGTAATTTCTACATCCTTTACCATTTTACGAGTATATAGGACAGCTCCTGCTGCACTAATTTGATACTCCTTTTCCAATTCTACCACCTTCTATTGACTTCACAACACGAAGTTCCCACTAACGAACGAATGCGATGCTCCAGAATCAAACAAGATAACTGCAGGACATTGATTAACAAGGAACGTACCAGCTGTGACGGGTTCTCCTTCTGGTACTTGCTCCAAGGTGGTATGATGGACATTCCCTGTGCAAGGCTTCTGGGGATAGTTGAACTGCTTCCTAGGCTTCGTACAGAAGCGAGATAGGTGACCAGTTTGTCCGCAGTTGTAGCATGGCCCTACCACATACGGCGTCTTCTGACCTCCAGCTGCAGGTGCTGCGGCTTTACCTTTATTTTGCTGCAGGGGTGCAGTGAAGGATCTCTAGTAGGCGGGACGAGCACAAGCATTGGTCATCTTCCCTTGAGG
>CM039141.1:20688856-20788989 GCA_022036555.1 Microstegium vimineum | reverse complement strand
GGCCCCAATGGACGCCACGGGACGGGTGAAACACGAGGGGGGAGCCCCAGGGGTGAATCCCCCTACGACAAAATTTTGAAGCCCATCTTCAAGGGCACCCCTAAACCGCTCCCCCCGGGTGCTGTCCTTTCACGACCTCTCCCCCAAAAAGGTCAAACAGCAAAAAGGAAGGGAAGAACTGGTCGCGACCCGCCGGCGTGGGCCTGGGCGTGCCCATCAACGGTGCCGGTGGCTGAACGGGCCACAAGGAAGCTGATGCGTGAACTCGACTTCATCAACAAACCGTCGCCGGCGCCTGATGCAGCTGTCACTGCTTTCGTGGATGAGCATGCTGATAGTCTGTCTGAGCAGGCCATCATGGCGATCCGAGCTGCCACACGCCTGGACAATAAAGAGTTGGCTAAAGCACTAGTGGCTATAGCACAGGGGGTGGAGGAGGTTGAGTTGGAGTTCTCATGAAGCTTAGATGCAAAGCCGGTATTTGTTGCATTGTTGCGTCTTTGATCCATGTGTCGTAAACTAGAGTTAGCATTGACTGTTTTCGCATTGGTGGAGTTAGGATTGCGTGGGTTCGTGATGAGTCCTTGGGGCTGGTGGTTGCACAACTCCTTAATATGTAATAAGTCAATGTAGAATTTTAAACCTCCGTAGCCTAGGCTGCGGATGGTGGCGCCTCTCGCACATGTAACAGATGTTTGCTATCTTCTTATTAATCAAAGCCGGGAAACCGAATCTTTCAAAAAAAAATTCTTAACCATTACTGCATGCGTTGCCTTGATGTTTTATAGCTGCAGCAGTCATTTTGGTTTAGAACACATACACAGAAGAAATCTTTCATTGGGTACTCAGAATGGCTATGTTATATTGCTGAATCTTACAGAACATTGTGGTGGGGTAAAATACCGGCAGCACTGTGTATATATTCTTTTCACCAAGGCTTGTGCCGGAGCTGTGCTTGCAAGCAAGTGCAAGCATGTTGACTTAATTAGTTATTTTACCAGTTGTCGATAGCAAAAATCATCATACTGGCAATACAGACTGCAATAACTGAAGGCATTTGGAACTAGAGAGTTTTGACTAGTTCGGTACCCTTCTATATTTGCACATATACTGATAATTTTTACAATTTGGTATTTTTAAAACGACATGATTGATGTAAGAAAGGCTAGTAGAAATTAAAGGTCCATGAACCGAATTAGCTGGATTTATCTAGATCTCTGGTAAGATTTTATTTCTCAGAGCATGAAAATGTCTGAATTGACTACTTGGGAACATGAATGTCAACAGAGTAAGCATCTGGACATAATTATAGTACCAAAGTCTTGGCATACTCGAAGCCGAATTGCTTGCTATAATGTGAATTATTCATTTTCAAAATCTTATTGCCTATACATGTAAACTGAAGAGACGATGAGGACACTACCAACGTTATAAAACGTAGTTCTTATCATCAAACACACTTTGCTCCACGTCACATGTCTAAAGACGCACATACCTTTTTTTGAGAGAGACATTCCTGCTTTCCAAACAAGGCAGCTCAGTCCTTCGTAAGCAGGTGCCGTCTCTTGTAGCTGATGATCACCTTCCCCTGCGGCCCTGGCATGACCACGTTCCAGTCCGTCCTGGGGAACGGGGACACCAGCTCCATCTCGAAGTTCCTCAGCAGATGGCTCCATATCAACTTAAGCTGCATGTACGCGAACGCCTCGCCGACGCAGAGGTGCCTTCCGGCGCCGAAGGACATGTACGCTAGCGCGCCGGCGGCCTTGTCCTCCGCTCTCCGGGGCGCGAACCGATCCGGGTCGTACTTGTCCGGCTCGTCGTAGACATGCGGCAGCCTGTTGTGGAGAACGAGCGGGCTGGCGACCGCGCGTCCCTGGGGCACCTCGTATTCGCGGCCGTCCCTAGTCCGCACGGCGAAGCTCTGCCGCGCGTGGCGGAGCAGCATCAGCGCGGGCGGGTGGAGGCGCAGGGTTTCCTTGACGCAGCGGTGCAGGGTGTCCATCTCCTGCAGGATGTCGTAGTCGACGCGGCCCCCGTGCCGCGCCACGACGCGCCGCTGCTCCTCGACGGCGGCGCGCAGGTGCTTGGTGTGGGTGAGGAGGCGCGCCCCGGTCCAGGTGGCCGCGCTGGAGCTGTTGTGCTGCCCCGCGAAGAGCGCGGAGACGAGCATCCCGACGACCTCCATCTCCGTTGTCCCACAGCCGTCCTTGTACCGGGCCTCCAGCAGGCACTGCAGCATGTCGTCGCCGCCGCCGTCGGTGCGGCTCCTGCGGGACCTGACGATCTCGGTGAATATCTCGCCTAGCCTGGCGCGCGCGGCGTCGCGGCGGCGGTGCGCGGGGATCGGCAGGCGAGGGAACAGGATCGTGACGAGGCGCATGCCGTCGTTGAGCTCGCGGAGCAGGGACCCGACCTCGCTGAACATCTTCTCCCGGACGGCGGCGCCGAACAGGCACCGGCTGGTGATGAGCGTCGCGAGGTGCTCTAGCTCCTGCTTCAGATCAACGGTGCCGGACTGCCCCCACCTCGCAAAATGGCTCTGCGCAGCATACATACATTTTTTGCGCATGCGTGTTAGCTAGTGACCGTTTGTTTTGCAGCACGCAGGAGAAATTTATGCGAGCTTATTACCTCGACTTCACGAACCATGAGGCTGGCATAGGTCCTCAGCTTCACCGGCTTCAAGGCGTCGCCGAAGAACCGGAACTGCTCCTGCCGAGTGGCGTAGTCGACGTCGAAGGCGACGCCGGGGCCGAAGGTGGGGATGGTGAACTGAGACACCTCGTCCTGGCTGATCTCGGAGTCCAGGCCCCGGTAGAAATGGGCCGACACGTCGGGCCCGACCAGGAAGGTGAGCTCCAGGCGGAACAGGCGCACGGTGAAAACGCTCCCCAGCCTCGTGTAGTGGTCGCGGATCAGGCCCAACGGGCCCTTGATGAGCAGCGCTGGCAGGTCGCCGAGAAGAGGAGCCCCCGGAGACACGGGCGGAGGTGGACGCCTCGTTGTCGTCAGACGACCGGCAGCTGATTGTAGTCGTCTTGTACTAATAATCTTCGCTGCTACTATGGCGATGGAAAAGGCAACAAAAACCACTAGTGGCCCTATGGTTGTCGTTAAATCCATGACAGGATTGCACTGCAAGTAGTACATTTGGAGTGGCTAATGTTATTTATGTCAGCGTCAAGATAAATCATAACTAGGGCTAGCTGTTTCTTTTTTATGTCATTATAACACTGCATTTGGATGTCATTATAACACTATAAATAGTCAAACAAGCATTCTAACACTGCAATTGAATCGAGACCACTAGCCGCAATTTGTCAGGATGCCAGCTGTACAAATATAGCACATGCGTAGGTTCATTTTCTAGCATATTCCATGTCAATTTAGGGTGGTCGATTCCTGGGCCAGACCTTGGCCGTCCAAATTGGTTTTGGCAAGACATATGTGGGCAGCAACCAAATTAAATGTGCCCTAAATTGTATGTAGTCGTAACCTACGAACAACCTTTCAATACGGAGAATGCCGTTTATAGGCTAGTCTCAATCGGAGTTTCATATGAGTTTCATTTGCATTAAATAGGTTGTTACATATGCAATTTTGATGACATGACAATGTATTTAAAAAGGGAGAAAAAAAATAAGTTTCATTTAGATGAAACTTTCTTGCACGATTACCAACTATCTATGAATCTTGGAATTAAATGATATGAAACTATAAAATGAAACCTTGCATTAGGAGTGGGTGTTTTATCCAAGAGTTTTCTCTCGCGTGCTAACAAAATGTCTGCTAATTACTCCCTTCGTCCAAATTATGCATTAATGTTCATAATAACGCTACAGATCATGAGGATAAGTAGTTTAATAATATAGGAGTATTTGTTCTATTTGAGATGGTATATATTTTTGTGGGCATCATATACCCTGAATGCTCTATTTTGGCGTCTGGGACTTCATTTTTTAATTGGGGAAAACTTTATTTGAACTAGCTGTAAACAATTAATCTGCAACAGTTGTAGGGCCTGTTTGGATGATCTAAATTAAAACTAAAGTTTAGATGGAGTAAAATTTAGTTGAGCTAAATTTCATGTAGATCACTTTTAGTTTGGATACATGCACGGACTAAAAATGAAGTAAAAGAAAAAAAAACTACTTGCCAACTCATGGACACTTTTAGTCTACTTTAGTCCATATTTGCCAACTAATGGACTAATGGCAAGCTATAGTAGAAACTTATAGGTACGGTAGTCCACTTTCAGTTCACATGTTTGCATGCATACCTATGGGCTAAACTTTAGTTTGGGTATCAAACAGGTCGTAATCTACCGGATTTGATATTTGTTTTCTAGACAAAAAAAAAAGAGTTTGTGTTGTGCGTGGTTTAAAAGGATCTAGATATGAAGTACAGCAGTGTATCTAAAACCTACGTATACCAAGATGGTGTAGCAGTCTATGACACTTTTAAATCCGAGATGTAATAAGAAAAGAATCAATCACTGTCCAAGTAAAACACCCCCACGCCACCAGCAAGTGACTACATATAATACAAAACTGAATAACATGACAATATATAAAGATGCATTTTCAGAACTTTATACGGCTAGACTACGTGCTAGACGCCTAGACCATTCTACCAAGAGGGCTGCTTATATACACATTAATTGCAGTATCACAAAGAAAGAAATATGCAGCTGCGAACAAAGTGTTATTAGGGCTTACAGCTCGAGATTCAGTTTTGTTAGCGTGAGCCTTCACTCCTTCAGTGACTTCTCGCGTTGATGGGAATGGAAGCGGCTTAGACTGTATTACTACGTGTCTAGCCCGACAAGAAATGCTAAGCTAGCTATAGCTTGCTTCGGTTACTACTTGCATTTGATGACGAGGGAGATGCAGGAGAATGGTATTTATAGACTAACCGAGCGAGAGAGGTCACCTCGAAATCATTATATGTCTATCTGTGCATTTTATTTGCTTATAATAATCTAGTTCCATGTAGAGACATCGTATATGAATTTATTATGAGGTACGGCCAACAGTAATGATGGGCACACGTGTGCCACGTGCGTAGAGGACTCATCCATGATTCACATATGCCTTTTATCTCTCCGCCTGGCTCTCTTCTTCATATGTTTATCATTGTTCCCTATCTTTTGTTATTTATCTCCGTTCAAAAACTATAGGTGTATAGGTGTGTAGCAGTAGGGACTGCTGTAATAAACAAATAGGAGAACCCTAGATCCGTCGGTTGCTAACGAGGCCACGAGGGCCAATCAGCTGGCAGCCTTGCAGCTAAGGCCATGTTTGTTTATCTCGGATTGCAAATTTGAAATCAATCCGACTAAGAAGGTATATGTATTAATTTGTATAAGCATCAGAATAATTCCGGCCGGAATTGACATAATCCAGAGAAAATGAACAAGGCCTAAGTGTTTCTAGACTTCTAAAGTTATCTAAACAATAGATAATTTTTCCTTTGTCATGGAGGCGCTCGTGTCATTATTAAGGACCTCTCGTCTTCTTCGTTTGTAGTGACCCAAGACTGATCCAGCTAGGTTAACACATATTTAGAATACTACCATTTTATATAAATGAATTCTAATTTTACAAAAAAAAACTAAGGAATAGAGAAAAATTCACATATTCCAAATAGAACCTCTTAGAGGTGCGCTTTAAATTTGACATAGACCTAAAGCTTTTGTTGTCACCTAATTAAGGGCTTGAAGGGAGGGCTGACACAGTGGTACAGTACCCTAGCCTAGTGATGATGGCAAGTGTAGGATAGCGAGAGATGGTAAATGGGGTTGGGACAAATAAAATTTCATACACTAATCATCTACTACACGACGAAAAGGACACTTGAATAATGGACTGGAAAAGTATATAAAGTAATTAATAGGAACTAAACACATGTTGAGGGTGTGGTGTAAAGTTGAAAATATGAACAGAAATGGAGAAGTATACAAAGTAATTCATAACATAGATAAACAAATAAAGATAAGAAAGTATCTATATATGGATATTATGTTAGAATATGAACATATATGAGAGTATCCATTGAACACATGTAAAACACACATGGAGATGCAATGGAATATATGAATGGAAGGAAAAGTATACAAAGTAATTCATTCAGCCGCTTCCACATCCTCCATTCCTCTCGCTTCCCCCTCCTATATATGCCTACCTAGAAAATTAAAGGACTAAATACACGGCCAGACTAGCTCAATGCCACAGAGGAGTACCATGAGGTGAAGCAGGAGACATGAGGTTGTGTGCTGCTAGTTAGGTAGTGGGACTGCTTAGAAAGATAAGGAGGAGACAACAAATGGGCCTACATGTAAACATGAGTGCTAAGGCTAGTGTGGTAGAATATAGTGCCAAAATAACCTTACAAAACCATTCAGTGTCATTAGAATATTTTTAGATGACTTAAGGAATATAACATCGGGTTTAAAGTTGAAGAGGTTATATGATCAACCTTTGATATGTTGGGGCGTTATGTAGACTTTTTTTTTGTGTTTGTTAACTCTACTATTTGCTAACTCATCACCATGTTAGCACCCACATAATGACATGTCAACACAATACCATCTTTAAAATTATTAGACATTTTTTAATAGGTTGAATTTTTATTTTATTGGTGGGATGGTAAAGCAGACAACTGCAAATATTTACATGGCTTTAAGTAGATTTTTTACTTCTTAAAAAAAGCATATTGCATCCAATGACTATTATTATTAGTGCGATTAGAGTCTACTAAATTGATGTCATATTTTTTTTCCTTTTATATATATTTTTTAAGAACTTCTCGAATTATTTTTTTTCCTTGTATAGGATTAACTTGGATAGACTCCAGAAGTAATGATACTGAAAAGTGGTGACCATGTAATAAGTTCAGAAAAAATAGCATCACTCCACAAGGTGGGACAGCTCGTGGTATTAATTTGTCCTCACATGCTTCTAGAGGTAATGAGAAAAAGGTGGGACATCACGCGTTATTAAGGGCCCGTTTGGTTAATCGAATCAGTTCCGATTCTAGTGGGAAACTGGAGAAAACGCTGCCAAACGATTTTTTGCTAAGCGTTTCGAAGCTGAAACGTTTCTGGTTTTCTTCGTTGGCTGCCGAAACGGCCACTTTTGCACGGATTCACCTTGCTAACCCATGCGTCTCTCCTTTGGCTTGCTATGAATTACAAGAATTGCCATTTTCGTTTGGCCGTTTTCTCATAGAAAAATAAAACAAGAAATATAATAGGAATATTATTATACACATTTTGGTCGTTTTCTCGTAGAAAAATAAAACAAGAAATACAATAGAAGTACATGTATACATACTTCTTCCATTTTCTATAGAAAAATAAAATAATAAATACAGAAAAATAAAATAAGAAATACAATAGGAGTACCAATATACATATTTTAGCCATTTCCGTAGAAAAATAAAACAAAAAATATAATTGAAAAAACCGTATACATATTTTGCTCAAGTTTTAGATGCTTTGTTTAGCCATGTAGCGATTAAAAAAACTCATCATATATATGAAGGGTAATTTGGTCTATTCCATCATATTCACCTCTATTCAGAAGCTGAAACTAGATAAATAGCCAAACGGTTTGATCGAGTGATTTTGTTTCTTAGAGAAACTTTTCTCCACAGAATCTGAAACTGAAACGTTTCTCGTAGAATCTAGATCCCTACCAAACGGACCCTAAACTCCATCATTTTCTCTCTCATACCAATTTAACTGTTTTACAGTTTTTTTTTACATTTGTACAATGAATCCAAACATCTGATTCTCATGTTTATCCTGTACTGCACATATGACGACGCGCTGCATTTGGATCTTTGTAACTGATGCATGAACCTTCGCTTTGAAGCGTCGTGGGGCTAATTCAATGCCACGTTTTCGAAACCGATGCAATGGTTCTTTTGACCATTTTAATTATAGGTCGGAATGTTGCAGGATGCTAGTAAGGGTCTGGAGAAAATAAATTCCTGGATATGTTAGGAGCACGGGATTTTTTTTCGTGTTCATATATTTTTTTTAAAAAAAACAAATCGATTCTTGTGAAAAATCTATAGAAATTTTATGCAATTTCTGCGGCTCGCTAGGTGTTTACTATTCGTCGAAATTTTCAGTCTAAATCGAAGCAATGAACATTCAGATATTGCAAATTAATCATCCCACGTGAGAACCATCACGAACACAAGGGTTGCTATTCATCGACAAACACGTAGTTCCGACCCTGAAAATAAACACATGGTTAATTAATTAGTTGTTTATAACTGTATTTGTTAGGGTCAGTCTCAATAACTATCATCTTAATTGAAGCGGGGTCCTGCTGTTTCAGGTAGGCAGCAGGAATGAAGAAATGTCGAATGATTGACGGGTGGACAGCTCGCATACACATGCGGACACATGCATAAGCAGCAATGTACCACAAGTGAGTTTTTTTTTTGACGTGAGGAACCTCCCCATTTCCATGGATTTCGCAACGGAAATAGAGCATACCAATATTGTATCAGGAGAAAGAAGGAACATAACATCCATAAAACCTTACAAAATATTGTAAATGTGCCTTACATGAGGCAAACAAAAAAGAGATCCACATAGAGTTCACCATCGTTCTAACCGCAACTCTGGCTAACTTCCTAGAGAAGCTTCCATGAAAATAGGGGAGAATCGCCAAACCTGGTGTGGCTGAGGTCATAGGGACCTCAATCAAGGTTGTCTGGGCCGCTGCTGTATCCGAAAATGTCGAGAATGAGAGCCTCGCAGAGCAAAGAGGGAGTAGATGTCAGAACATTAGTCCCACACCACGTGTCACGCCAAGCGGTGAGAAACCGCTATGGCATCTGTTGAGAGCGGCGAGGAATGTCGCTGATGAGATGACTCCGACGAGGGTCGCCAGAGAGGTGTCTGGGTCGCCTCCCGCTCCCCTAACTCAACCGACATCCTCCGACAAACCTATCGGATTAGGCCACTTCTTGTTCTACAAGGGTTGTTATGCTATAAATTAACTAGAATTCAGCTGAGGATAGATCATAACTAGAATTCAGCTGAAGACTAACCTATAATTTTGATAGATTGATTTCATTCCTCATGCTCTTAGAGATGTAATAGTTCCCTAGTCCTTGTGTCTTGCTGTATTAATTGTATGTGTGTGCTTGTCCAACATTATAAGTGGTGTGAGACCTATTGCGTATGTAAGTGCTAAAGTTGTAATTAGCTAGTAGCAAGTTGTCAGACCTCCATAGTAATAATATAAACATTCTATTCGTTTAAACTATTCTTAGCTTTTTTTAGCTTATTTTAGTTTAATCTCTTTCACAGAACACAATTCAATCAGCTGACTTTTTTACTAGCCGAATAGGGCAAAAAAAAACGGCAAATTTCAAGGTTTTAGACATATTGAGCTTTAAATCAATCTATTGTAAGACTCAAATAATCCACTTTTAGTTATCATATAATTCTATATTCAACAATTTTTAATACCATATCTTACACTAGATCTATATGCAATCGAATTTATATTATCCACGTTCATACGGATATTAGAAAAATCTTTTAAAATATTAAAATTTGGATCAACTTAGATTGAAGAATTATTCGTGTCACTTTCGCCTCTATATGCATGTGTGCTACCTTTATGGGCTGGATCACCTTGGACTCTCTCCCATGTGTCGCCAATATTTTCCATGCTCCATGTTTGTCGTCATATTTGTCCACATGTTTCACCTCCTCTACTAATCTTGTACCACAAGGACCTAACTAGATTAATCTACCTAAATCAAGTATCATACTCTCCAACAACTCAGTTTACTTAAACTAGAGGCTTTTACGTGTATACCATTAAAAAGTTATCAATAACATATAAGCCATTAAAAAATAAACTCTTACAGTTGTCACTGCTCCGAACTCTTTTGTTCTCTGTGCCATTTCCGTCAAATTTGTCTCTAGCGGTGTTAAACCACAAATATGGAAAGTCAAAAATATCCCTTAGGTAGCAGCTTAATGACCTCAAATAAAAAAAAACTCAAAACTAAAAAGTTGTTGATCTTGATAATATCTATAATTTTTGTATAAAAATATCTTCATTTACTTCCATGAAAAAAAATATATGATTTAATTTAATTAATATGACTTAGACAAGTCATATTTTTTTATAAAAATAAATAAAGATAATTTTTATGTAAATATTAAATGAAGATGATTTTTTATATAAAAATTAAATAAAAAATCTATAACTTTCTAGTTTTGAGTTTTTTCATTTGAGGTCGTTAAGATGCTAAAAAAAATTAATTGTCTATTTAGACTAGACCTAGAGGTATTTTTGACTTTTCACACGTACAGTTTAACACCGTTAGAGACAAATTTGACGGAAGTGACACGGGAGACAAAAGAGTTCAGAACAGTGGCAACCGTGAAAGTTTATCTTTTTTAATGACTTGTGTATAATTAACAATTTTTTAATGACATACAAATAAAAGTCTCCTTAAACTAACCTTGGTAATCTCTAGAGACACGCTTTGTTCACTCCACTAGCACAAATAACAGGGTCATATATTGCATGGAATGCACATATGATCTCCATAAATCAAGATTTAACTTATCATGAGGTTGTACATGATTTTTAAACATGCCTAGACATGTATTTCATTAAGAAGAGTAGAGTTTGAACCACAACAAGGAGCAAACTGGCTTGGTAACCGGGTGTTACCGCTTAAACAAAAAGAAAGGAAAACCCAACGACAAGAAAGACCACCGGTGCAAAGCGCCCAACACCCAGCGATAAGAGATGATCACAACAAACGCTACAAACACCAGCAGAAATCAGGCCAGCGCCATCAAGCTAGCAAGATGCCTGAATCCGGCAGCGCACCATGCTGAGGCCTCCTCATTCATCTTCAAAACAAGCTGAGTTGGAAGAAGAGCATTCCCATCAAAAGTTCTTGCGTTCCGTTCTTTCCAAAGGAACCAGCCAACAAGGAAAAAGAGGGAGTCGAATCCCTTCCGCAGCGGCTTGGGAACACCCTTCCTAGTCGAGAGCCACCACTGCATGATATGCTCTTCTCGAACCCTGAACATGTCCTGGAGATGGAGCTTGGTGGTCCAGATCTGCCAAACTTCACGGCTGAAGCAGCAACCAAGGATGATGTGGTGAATCGTTTCCACCTCCTAGTCACACATGATGTAGGTGCTTGAATCTTGAAGCCCATGGCAAAATCTGCGTTCATCCGTCCAACATCGATCATGCATGGCTAGCCAAAAGAAGAAGCGTACCTTAGGCGGCGCTGCGGTCTTCCATAGTTGCTTGGCTCCCAACAGCGATGAGGATCCGAGAAACATGGTGCCATACGTCGATGCCGCTGAGTAACACTGGTCTGCTATGAGTGTCCATGAGAAGGTGTCCGGTTCTTCAGAGAGGTGCACATGGTCGAGACGGTCACAGATTGCCGCAACCTCCACAATCAGCTGCATAATTCTTGCCCCAGAGATCTGCCTGATCCAGCTGTGGTTTGCTAGCGCCACTGCCACAGAGGTGTGCCTATGCCTAGCACTGACCGCCACGAAGACCATTAGCGCCAATTCCTGAACAGAGACGCCCTCGAGCCATCGATCAATCCAGAAAAGGATGGATTCTCCATTTCCCAACGTAAAGTGTGTCGCAGCTTGGACGACTGCAAGAACATCCTGGTCATGAGAGGTCATCCTCCTTCTCTCACGTCGCTCCACCCATAGCCAGCGAGCCCTGAGCGCAACCCCTGTGCGCCTCAGGTCTGATACCCCGAGACCACCCAGCTCCCTCGGTCGACAGACGGTGCTCCAAGCAACCTTGCAGCGCCCCCCAGCAGCAGCTTCCGAACCAGTCCAGATGAAACCACGCCTCAGCTTGTCAATGGAGCCGATGGCCCAGGGGAAGAGGCATAAGGTAACTGACATGTGGATGGGAATCACCGACATCACACTTTTCACCAGCGCCGTGCGCCCTGCAGGGTTAAGCAGACGACCCTTCCAACCTAGAATCCTTGCTGCGACCTTGTCAACTAAAGGTTGCTCCTGTGATCGCTTCAACTTGTAGACCGAGAGCGGGATCCCGAGGTAGCGGGTTGGGAAAAGCTCAGTTCGGCAGGATAGGATGTCAGCGATCCTCAACATGTCATCCTCACTGCAGTGAATAGGGGTCGCAATACTCTTCTCCAGATTGGTGAACAGCCCCGATGCCAGCCTGAAGATATTCATAATGGCCTTGATTGTGTGTAAGTCGTTCACTTCCGACTTAAGGAAAACAACCAAATCATCCGCATAGAGATTAACCCTCTGATCAACCAAGTCAGCAATCGGCGAGAGAAACCCCTGGCGGTCAATCCAACCAAGAAAGCAGTTAAGCACTTCCATGACTAACACAAAAAGCAACGGGGACAGGGGGTCACCCTGACGGAGCCCCCTCGCGTGGCAGATTCTTCGACCAGGTTGTCCATTCAGCAAAATTTGTGTGCTTGCTGAAGAAAGGATCATAGAGATCCAGTTCCTCCATCGGATGCCAAAGCCCATATGCTGTAGGAGTTCGAGCAGAAAATTCCAAGCGACGGTGTCAAAAGTCTTCTCGATATCAAGCTTGAGCAGCACACAGGATGTGCGTCGCGCATGTATGGCCTTGCAGGTCAGCTGCACGCTGTGGAAGTTGTCGTGTATCCGACGGCCCTTGATGAAGGCACTTTGGTTCCTCAAAACCAATTGATCGACCACTGTGGTAAGCCGCCTTGCTAAGCATTTGGTTACCAGCTTGCCGAAGCTGTGAATTAGGCTAATCAGCCTATAGTTGCGAATCTCCTCAGGATTACCTTTCTTTTTCAGTAGAATCATATAGGCATCATTCAGATGGTGGAAGCTCCTAGGGTCCAGCGACCAGAAAGCGTTGAACGCGTTCAAGATATCCCCTTTAATTATCTGCCAAACCGACTTGTAGAAGGTGACAGTGAAACTGTCCGGGCCGGGAGCTTTGTCGCTGGGCATCTCATTGATGGCAGCCAGACTTCATCTTCTGTAAATAAGTGTTCTAAGCCCTCCAGGTTAGCTTGTTGAACACCGATAGCATGGAGATCAAGCCTTTTAGAACGCTCAAAGTTAGAGCCCAAAACCTCATTGAAGTCACTGTACAAAGCATTCACCATTGCCTGTTCATCCGTCACCTGTGCCTCGTGCACCAACAGGGATTCGATTTTGTTTTGACGTTTGCGATGGCATGCCTGAAGATGGAAAAAACGCGTGCTGGCGTCTCCATCTGCCAGGAACAACATCCACGACCGTTGTCGGGCAATGTTCCTAGACAGAGAGGCCAGTCCAAGAACACGCATCTTCAGAGCACGCCTGAGCGTGGCCTCTGAATCATCCAGGGTTCTGCGTTCTTGTTCAGCATCAAAGCGTGCGATCGCCTCACGCGCCAAGGTCAGTTGCAGCCTGATGCTCCCTACTTTGGTGCCGCTCCAGCGCTATAGCTCCTTAGCCACGTTCCACAACTTATGATCAATGACCCGAAAAGGATCCGCCAAACGCGGTGTGTGAGCCCACGCTGCGGCCACCACGTCAGCAAAGCCGAGCATCTTTGTCCAGTAGGCCTCAAAGCGAAACCGCGTCTTGGAAGGCCCGATAGGATGGAACCGCAGTAGGAGCGGACAATGATCCGAACAGTCAGAAGACAACGATTTGAGCATGAGGTCAGGGAAGGTCCCGAACCAATCCGCAGTGGCGAATACTCTGTCCAACAACTCAAGAGTGGGATTGTCCCTTTCACTCGACCAAATGTAACGTCGGCCAAGCAACTCTACCTCTTGTAGAAGCATCTGATTTAGAAAGGTTCGGAAGCGTCTCATGCCCCGCCAATCAAGTCTGTCATTGTTCTTGTCACGTGCCCGGTAGATCATGTTGAAATCTCTGCAGACACACCACGGTCCTAGAGCCGTTCCCCTAAAGGAGCGAAGTTCATTCAGGAACTTGATTTTGTCGGCCTCTGACTGTGGACTATAAACCACCGAAATCCACCAACATGGCCTCTGCACGCCAATCTCCGTAACCATGGCCGAGAGCGAGAACTGGCCAAAGTTGACCCCAGTGACCGTCCAGAGGTCGCGTCGCCAACCCAAGAGGATACCCCTGCAGCACCCGTCGCTGGGAGACAAACATAGTCGAAGGAGCTCCCTAGAATCTCATTGGCCAGCACATTACAGATTACAGAGAGCTTTGTTTCCTGGATGCAAACCAGTGACGACAATTAGTTTGCCACCAGCACACGTACCACATTACGTCTAGCGCGATCATTAAGACCACGGACGTTCCAAACGAGACAGCAAAGGTTTGATTCCATCTGCAAACGGGTGTGCTACAAGTAGTACAACTGCCACAAGCGTCACTCCATCTCCTCCTCCAGACCGGTGAGGTCGAGGTTCATGGCCGTGAGGTCCAGCTCACCATTAAGTAGAGCCTGCATAGCCTGCTTCTTCCAATCAGACATCCCTCCCCTGAAAACTGTAGTGAATTTCTTGTCTAAGTCAGCATCAGTAGCATCTTGCTGAACACTGATGCCCAACTTACGTAGGAGAACATTGTGGGCTTGTCGCGTAGCATTAGCCACCCTTGGTTTTGCTGTGATCCGCCCACTGCGACGCAACGATCGGATGGTTACCGGCGTCCTGGATCTCCGAAGGCGAGGGCCTTCCCCGATCAAGGGGGAATCCAGCGACAAGCATGCAGCCGCTTCAAGCACCTCTTGCACTGAGTGCCTCGCATCGACATTGGGTACGGACAGTCCTTCCTCAGAGGGGGATGAGGGGTCCCGAGTGACAAGGTCGGCGTGCCTGGTGGCGAGTTATGCGTCAAGGCCGGGGACCGCGCGGGGCTGCTGATGTTGGTGTCAATCTCATCCTGAAAGGACTCATCCCACCAATCTTTGACATGAGACTCCAATGACGACACTGAGTTGAGTTCGTGGGCCGCCAGAACTGCTGAAATGGAGAACGAGTCCGCACCGCGATGGGCCATCTGCGACTGTGCCAGCGAAACGGGGCCACAGTGAAGCCGTTGAGGGTCCAAGGCCAGCAGGCGGCCCACCAACCCTACGCATGGCGAGGCAGAGACCCTCAGCACCTCCAGCAAGGGTGTGGCCACGTGCAGCTCCAGCGATTGGCGAAGAGCGCGAATCCCTGGCAAGAAAGATTATACAAAGATTTAAATTCCGTAATTAAACCTTCCAACAAAAGGCTGAATTAGGTACAAGCATACTCGAACCTAACTTAGGTATACTATGAAGAGTTTGAGTGTCCATGTATAACTCTTCTGATCCAATAGGACGCCCCTAAGTCGTGATGTATTAAAGTTTTTTTCTACCTTAATACAAAGACGTACAAACATTTTGCATGATAGATTTGTTTTTTCTCTATTTCTATGTTGCCAGGTGGAGGTGCACATCTCGTCCTCTCACTATGCTATTAATCCTACATGCCTGAACACTAGAGGAAGGGGCAATTGAAGATGACCAACTTGATGAAAGATGCAAGACCCAACGAGAGTTATTGTCATGGTGAGACATGATCTCAAATGACATAACTCTCTTGCATTGGTAAGCTAAGGACCATTGAATCTGTGTAGCGAGAGTAGATGTTAATGTAAGGACTCCAACTTATGTTTAATTGTTCATGCTTTTTTAAACCATGTTATGGCTAGACTTAGGTGATAGATAACTTGAGTACATGTAGAAATGCTTTTGTGCAATTCAATCTTTATTCCTTGATAATGCCAAAAATGCATGATCCTTATTTATTTAGGTAAGTCCTATTGAATAAGTTCGTTTACTCATATCGCTATGCTTAAGGTATTTTGTAGGTGAATTGACCCTGATATATGTCTACTTTTATACCCTCCAAACCATATGGGGGATTGGGAGTGACAAGTAGGCCTATAACAGGTGCAGTATGGCCCTGAGGGCTTTACATTGCACTTGTTAAGAGTTTCAGCTGTAGTTTTGAGTTGTGAATTAATGTGGGGCAACGTGTGATGTACTCTTAAACTTACTACTTCTGTATTAAGAGAACTTGAGCTATGTATGCTCCAATTTTGACATGATTTGGGATGAAGATTGCATATATGGCTAGCTAGTACATTTGTGTTGTCCAAGAATGACGTGTTAATTATGTTAAGCCGAGGTGCCATCCTTTTATCAAGTCTCAGCTTAGCTGAATTGAAAAGAGCGGGCCCTCCGGCGGCTGAGTTTTCAATTCAGAATGTTCATGAGTGATGCAAAGTCTAGATTAAGACGCCTCAACCGTACACTGATCTGCTGGGCGCCCACACACATCAACTTCTCCACACGAAGGTGGATATGCATGCTTAACTTGTTCAACCCGGAAACGTATTGCCACTTTCCGCCTGGATGGTCATGTGTCCTCCACGTCCGCCCGGTGTGATGACGAAGGATTGTCGTCGGTTCTATGTCTCAGGTGTTGTAGAAATGGAAGGTGATGTAGAGAGGCTTGTAGTTGACCGCAACCCCCCAAATATTTTTCTCTATTTTTTTGGAGAAATAATGCTATGATCTCAACACCTCAGAATAAAGAGCTACAACAGCGCACCATGTCCATTCGGTCAACTACACACCTAATGTCTGCGAAATTTCAGCCTCGTGCAATAAAAAAGAAAAAACTTTTCTCTTTTCTTTTTATTGATCATGTAAAAATTTTATATGTCTTTTTATTAACGTAGAAAAAATTATTTGACCTTAACAATGTCCTAAGAGGCCAATAAAATTTTACATAGACGTTGAGACCTTACCAAAGATACTATAAGCTAAGCTAAAATCAAGTTTTCCCTAAAAAAACTTTTTTATCTATCATCAGTGTGTAAAACCCTAGCAGTGGCCGAGAGTTTGAAGTCAAATATGATACATCTTCATCCGCCGATAAATTGGAGGCCGGAGAGCCCCTCTGTCGCTGTTTATCGATTTGACATTTTTTTATTTTTTATTTTTTTATATTTTTTATTTTTTTATATTTTTTATTTATTGTATTGAAATTTCATATTTAATTTTTTTTATTTTTAGTTCGAAATAAAGAGCCTGTACTAGTTTTATTTTTAATCTTTTGTTTTATGCGTAGTTTTGAAATTTCATATATGATTTTTTTTATTTCCTTTTATTTTAAGTTCCGAAGCAAGCGATAAAGAGTCTATAGTATTTCTATTTTTAATCTTTTTTTTACACATATATGATCCTACGCATCGGAGTGTATGCAGTGTGATAGTCTATATCAATTATAGCAATAAAAAACATGTAGTCTTTCTATCAGACTAGTATAGCTTTATATTGAATTGTTAGAGGCATTTTTTTTATCTTTTTAAGTTTCTATACTTCCCAAAAACTTTTATTATTTTTTAGTTCTAATTTTTTTATCTTCTTTTTCTCATTTATTTTTTAATCTTTTGTTTTATACAAGGAATGATCACACGTCGTAAAGTACGTGTAGTATGTTGATTCATATCAGTCATGACAATAAAAAGTTTGTAATATTTCTACCACGCCCGTGCATCTTTATATTAGGCAGTTATTAGACCATAACAATAATTTTGAGTATTTATCCAAGCTATTATACATATATTGTTTCAGTATATAAAAAAACTAACTCGTTTTATCGCTTGCAACAAATGCTTAGCAAGAGTCGGCGCAGTGGAGCGCGCCTCTCTGTGCTAGTACTTTTTACTCTTCCTAAAATTGGTCTAAGGGCTGCACCGTTGCCTATCGAGGTAATAGAGCCCATGCAAGTGTTTTTTTATTTTTGGTGCAGATATGTAGCTACCACTTAGCATGTACTTCCTCCGTCCCAGATTAGAAGACGTTTTAGGATTCAAAATCTGTACCAAAAAGGAAGACAGTTTTAGTGTCTGGCAGCTCAGTACTTGCGCAACAGTCTAGCATGTCCTACAGCATCCTAGCCTGACACCCCACTCATTCTCCATCGGCTCATCACCCACCCTCTCTATACGTCAATTCACAAGAGCAGCTTTTTGACAGGGAAAGTAGGGGTAGCAGCGCCATTTGTTTGTTGCCTTAATATATGCTCTCGCTGCTAGAACGACAAGCATTCTGGGACAGTACTCCCTCTGTATCATGAAAGAAGTCATTTTGAACAATGACACGGTCTCCAAAATATGACTTTGACTTCATATTTCTATAAAATATTTATTTAAAATGATATATGTATAATTTTATGAAACTATATTTCAAGACAAATTTATTCGTATAGTTTTCACATTTTCAAACTCAACAACTTAAAATTATTCATATCTATATTCTTAATTTTTTACCAAAACCTTGTTCAAAACGACTGCTTTTATAATATGAAGGGAGTACTTGTTAGGTAGATCTCTGATCTGGTTCATCTTTGTGCTAGCTTTTTCTCGATCTTCCTTTTACCTGATGAGGTACGGTTACTGTCATGTTCTAGGTAGATAATGGCCTATTGATCATTTGATTCCAGATAATTCTAACATCTTACTTTGTGATAGTGCTAATCATGAAAATATTGTTCGATTCTAAAGGGCATGTACAAATCAGAAGTACTCCATGTCACCATAGTAGGTTCGGTAATACCATCGCTAATCTTAAATTTAATACATGACACCAGAGTATAAGTACACATACGTGTATCCTGAAAATTCTAGAAAAAAAAGTATACATCAAAGTTTGAACTCTAGTGGAGTGTACCACTGGACAGATCTACCACTAGACCATAGGCGTATTTGGTTATTCTCAGGCATCTTCGCACAACGAGTAACGATAGTGTCAAAAAAAAATTACTGAGGACATGCATGACCATTCACTGGTCGTTCCTTTAGCTCTTTTCTTCAGAAAACTAGTAAAAGGTTAGAGCTTCACGAACAGTTAAAACAGGAGAGAGGGAATGGGATTATTACTTTTTCTTATTACTGCGCACATACAGATCACCTGTTCCATACCAGAACATAGAATAGAACATTATCTTGGTGTCTTATTCTATCGGAGCAACAGGTCTCTACCCCAAGCGCTTCAGCCTTCAGCAACCTATAGATAGATGAATATAGGGCATGTGCAATATTTGTATCTGAGTCTGAGCTAGCTACTGATTTTTGGACATTGACATGTTGGTTGCTGTCGGCACTATTTCTAAAGTGAAGATATATGCACGTAAAAAATATGTATATACGTGAATAGGAACTAACTACTAATTATTAATTGTAGACATTGACATGTTGGTTGATATCGGCACTATTTCTGAAGTGAAAAGATATATGCACGCAGAAAATATATATATATATATATATATATATATATATATATATATATATATATATATATCGGGACTAAGGGCATGTTTGGTACAGCTCATTGTGAGCTGTTTTTTTTACCAAAATATTTCTTTTCAAAACAGCTTCATCTATGAAGTTGTTTTTTTTCCCCTCTCACAAAGATATGAAGTGAGATGAAGCTGAAAATAATAGTTTATCGCAACTCTCTCCCCCTTTCTATCTCATATTCATATATAAAGTTGTTGATAAAGCTGTTTGATCAAACACTTTTTCCAAAATAGCTTAGCTTCACCTAGAGAGTTGCTCATAAAGTTATTTTCTAAAAAAAACAGCTTCACTAGTGAAGCAGGGCTGTACTAAACGGGGCCTAGATATTAACTCTAGACACTGACATGTTGGTTGATATTTTTGGCGTCCTTTCAAAAAAATAACATGTTGGTTTATATCACTGTCCCACAAAGCATCCAGTGTCATTCCGGGACGGCAGGACGAAGGAACGGCAGCAAGTGCTCTCCAATCTCCATTGTGAACATCCACACGTTTTCTTGACAGTTGTTCTCATGCTATTATGAACATCAAGACACTGGGTTATGATCCAATTATGAACTGAACTTTGATCAAAACTGAAATCTGAAGCCTGATCAGATTATGCAATATGGTTCTGAATAAGGATGTGCAGCAGTCAATGAAATACCTTTGCTTCTGTGGTGATGATTATTCTGAAATCAAGCCCTTTCTATGTTGTTTTGGGTCTTTTTCTCCTTTAATTTGGCTTTTGGATAGGGATGATATATTTGTCTGTCCCTAGGAGGTGTTCTGAAAATTACATCTGCGTTAAGGGTTTTTTAGAATCCTTTGGCCCCATTTGGATTGAAGGATTTTTAAAGGAAAAATTATAGATGAATTCATTCCTGTGAATAGGCTTTGCAGTTTGTCATTTGCTGTTTGGAACAAAGGAATTGCAACTTCTGTTCCTAAGAAACAGCTCCTGCATGAACAAAAACCACAAAAAAAAGCATCCAGTCAGTTTTCATGGATTTTCTTCCGACCGATGCAACAACTCAGTCTCCTTCGTTGATTCTGTGCTAAGGAAGACAGAGACGAGTGGAGCTTATCCGTGCTAGCAACAGGAAGAGGAAAAGACCTGCGAGTGGACTACAACTGTATTGAACAATGAACCATCATGGTTTGAGTCCATGGGCGCCAATGGCCAAACGTGACAAATATAGACAAATTATGCAATTAACATATTATCATTAGACACTAATAATGATCCTTTATCGTTCATATATTTTGTGATTTCCCTTGTTATGAATTCATGTATTCGAAACACCTCTTCTTTTATTTCCTGCGCCTTTTTTTTTCCTCTGTTTCGTCACTATTCCTGTGACTTTTTTTCCATTCATCTTTTTTCAATTCCTTTATTCCAAACAGCTCCTTCATATCTTCTATGGTCTTGAAGTGCTTTCGCCATATTTTTCTTCATATATGTTTAAAACAGATAATCTGTTTTTATACTACTTCAGAGACTCTAATTCATTTACTGGTGCAAGACTATGATGCGTATAGATATGTGGATATTCGACTTTTAATGCGCTCATGCTATGTACACACCATACATTTCACCTACATTTCACCTGCTATAGCTACAGTGTAAATCCTTGTTGCGATCAGAAAATACAATGTAGATCCTTGTGCTGGAACTGGAAGGATAATCCATAGCTTTGAGGAAAAGAGCTGCTTCACGAGGAGTCATAGGGCAGCCTCCATAGAATCGTCTCTCCATACTGTTTATTTTCTTCTTTTTCCAGTGCTACATCTTGAGTCGCATTCCTTTGGATCGAAGGGAGTAGGCAGGAGAGATGAGAGAGCCTTTGGGATCTTGGGGGAGAGCGAAATACAGAATTCTTTCCTTTGGATCCGAGTGGAGTTTTTTTTTTCGTGTACCTTGGAGGTTGGAGTTGGACCCTTTCCTCTGTTACGGGAACCAGTTTTCCCATGTTACAAACGGGTCTAAAGCAGTTCCTTTCAAGAGAAAGGGGACACTCTGTTGGTTCAAGGAATAAGGTGATTCATCATTTCCCCACTCTTCATATTTTTTGTTTACCCATCATCAATAAATTGATTCCACCAAAGTAGTGTTTGGTTCGACTAATTAGAAGATTCATCGTTTTCTTGTTTATTGCATTCCACACGAGCTAATAATTAGTACTAATACAAAAAATAATTAAGTCATTCTATCGCAATTAAGGAATTAGGGCTGCTTAGTTGCCGGCCAGCACCTGCCACTGCCACGAAGGCGGCACCACAATTTATGGCCACTCACCATGGAAAATTACGTACAAAAAGTGAGACGACGGCGTGAACCAAACAGTATATATGTTGTGGCTGCCATCATTGTGGCATCGCAAAGGACGGCTGGCAACCAAACAACTTCTAACTTATTATGCATCACCTCATCTAAAATGAAATGATTCTTCAAACCAAACACTTATAATAAATTCTCTACTAAAATCCTATGATCCAAACAGACCCTAAATCTGGATGGACCTGTACCGCCTGCTGCTATGCTACCAAAGAATCAAGGGAGAATTGGTTATTTGGCCTTGAAAAAAAGTTCGCTTACTTATTTGGCCCTCTTTTTTTCGAACTTGTCTATTTGGCCTCAAAGTAAAATTTCATTACTTATATGGCTCTCCGTTACTTTGAAGGTGTTAACGGTGTTAACTGCCATGTAAAAAGACCTTTTTGCCCCTGCGGTAAAAAAAACAAGGTCTTTCTTATTTAATATATGTTGAATATATATATATATATATATATATCCAAATATTCATATCAGCAAGATATATATTCTCAAATGTTCACATCACCAACATATATATTCTCAAATACTTACACAGCCAACATATATATTCACAACCACAATTATATGAGAATTGTCACATAACCAACATAACCACATATATATCATACACATAGTTCACAAATCACCATAGTTCAATTCTCACAAATCACCATAGTTTTGTTCTCACAATCAGAATATCACATGAAAGTGGTACATTGGTCTCACATACATAGAGCAAAGGGAAGCAAATGAAATATCACAAATCAAAGACTGAGCCTTCTTTTGCTTCGCGTGCTCATTGCAGGGCTGCTAGGAAATCCCTTCTTGCTTCTTGTACCCATGGTGGCACATTGGGATTGATTTTGGCCTTTTTCTTTGGAAGGCCTAGCTTCTTTTTCATGGCTGTCCGCTTCCTTTTAACCTGAACAAGTCGATCTTCAATTTGAGCAATAGAGAGTGCTTCAGGCTGATTTGACCCACTTCTTGACCTCAAATGTTATATATTGACATATGGTTTAGATTAGGAGAAACAATTCACATTTTCACAACTTAATTTCAGAATTACTAAACATACAATTTTGATCACCCGGAGTTGGAGTTAGTTTGGTTTCCCGTTTTCTTATTTGAAACCTCCAAGCTATGGCTGTCACAATAGTCAACTAATTTAGATTTGAAAGGAAGATGTGATGGTGCAAAGATTGCAGCAATGTGACATACCTTTTAGAGGATTGTTCAGGTGTACAGTCCTCAATTCTCCTCCTTTTGTTATTAGATGTTGTCACCAAGTTTTCACTACGGTCACAAAGATGTATTTAGAATCGGTCCGAAGTTATTAGATCTTGTTACCACGAGAGAAAGAAAGAAAGACCAAACCTAGGGGACGTTGTCATTGTCGCTAGTGGTGCATCTTCCAGCAAAGGAATAATGGAACTTTGTGCACATTTGGTGCTCCTTGCCCTCTTCTTTTCAGTTGTCATTTTCTGCAAGTACGAGTCCTCTTTGTTAGGTCAACACGAAACCGGAATGCACTTCCTCCCATTGCAGTAACTTCGGCTATCTCTTCGGAACATTCTTCAACTTAGAAACTCAAAGTTGGATCCATGCTGTTATTCAAAAATCAAATTAGAGTTTTACATTGACATACATCAGGAACTACTCCTAGAAAGAGACCAAGAAAAACACTCACCCTTCTGGGAAGTTGTGGACGCCGAGGTCCTCCAAGGACTGCTTCTCAGAGACTGGATGGGGAGGGGGGGTGGTCGCCCTCGGGGCTGGGTGCCCCGCTCTGCTGCTCCTACTCGCAGGGGGGGCATGGTCGCCCCGCCCTGCTGCTGCTTCCCGCGGGGGGGGGGGGGGGGGGGGGGGGGGGGGCTGGCCGCCCAGCCCTGCTGCTCTTGCCTGCGGGGGGGAGGGGCTGGCCGCCCCGGCATGCTGCTCCTGCCCGTCGGAGGACCAGGCCGCCCCAGCATGGTGCTCGCGGGTGGCCAAGGCAGCCACGGGCGGGTCCCCCCGGAGGGCCTGCACCAGGGCCGCAGCAGCGCCTCCGGGAGGCCCCAACGCTGTCGGCCCGTACAGCGTCCGCCCGGAAGAATTGCTTCACCCTCGACGGGCGATCTGCTGATGGGGGAGGGGCGGTGCCTGATCTGCGCAGTGTGGCGAGGCCGGCAGCAAATCTCCACCTGGGAGGGGCGGAGGCGCCGGTTCCTGGAGACCGGTTGCAGGGGCGGCGGACCGGCCTTCCGCCATGGCCCTCTCGTGACTTTTTTTTTCCCTCGCGAGACGCCGCGTTCGGGACAGAGGGAGACGCGGCTGGTGGAGTGAAGAGAACTCAGGGGTAGAGTTGTCTTTTCGCGTGTGATGGATCAGGAGACTAACGGGTTGACCAGACGGAATCTAACAGAGGGCCAAATAAGTAACAAAATTTTACTTTAGGGCCAAATAGACAAGTTCAAAAAAAAAGAAGACCAAATAAGTAAGCTAACTTTTTTTCCAGCGCCAAATAAGCAATTCTCCCAAGAATCAATCGATACAAATAACTTTGTCCATGCACTGGCACGGGGACTGATGCTTATGTACGTCGAAAAACTAGGGGACTAAACTGCTGATAAAAATGAACTGATGTAACTTACACATACAGAAAGGGTCATGTACCTTGTATCAAGGACAGGCATCACAGCAAGGTTGCTGAGTAACCGCAGGGCACTAAACTGCTGATAAAAATGAACTGATGTAACTTACACATACAGAAAGGGTCCTGTACCTTGTATCAAGGACAGGCATCACAGCAAGGTTGCTGAGTATCCGCTCCTCCTATACAAATCTAGTGAAAACTGAAGGATTATAGCAATTAGTAAATTTAGTGTTCAAAAATAGTGGCTGGTAATCTCGCTTTACATATAACTGTACAACCTCAAAAATCCAGGCAATGTGATCACTGGAAATAGACACAAAGCTTGTAGGGCGATGAGTTCCATCTTGTTTAACTAGCTGCGGTTATCTCAGTCGGAGTTGTAGAGCAGATGCACGAGCAATCTGTTTCATTGGTGCCTCTTTCAAGCAATCGTTTGTTGCGGTTAATCAACAATTTTATCAGTGGTGCTTTAAGGGATACTTGGCGCCAAATCTCATTCACTGGTCCATTTGGATCCTCGTACTCAAAATAATGTTTCACCTGAAAAAAGTCATTAATTTCAGCAAATAAGAAAATTATTAACAGATAAATATACTGAAAGAAATTTGAATGTGCATGTCATGCCTCTGAAAACTAAATTTTATACAATACATAAAACTAGATTGAAACATCACATGTCCTGCCTCATACTGCATATCTCCACCCCATGCATGAATAAGAGTGCAATCTAGTATGGACCCATCAGCTCGTTCTAGTTATTTTGTCCAATCAACCATATGTACTACTCCCTCCGTTCTAGAATGATAAGTATACCGTAGACCAACAATTACTCAAATTATATGCAAGCTTAGGATATAAAACTTGCATCAGTAGATTTGTATTCAAAGTGTTTTTTAGATGATATTGATTCTTAAGCAAATCACAACATATTATGAAAAAAATTAAGGGTCAGAATCTATTTTGTATGACTTTTCCCTGATCAAAATACACACATCATTTCAGGTCGGAAGGAGTACATAATGAACCAACAATTCAGTGGAATGGGCTCACTTGCAACCTCAAAAGTATACTACCATATAAGATCGAATTAGTGAAAGAGCACAAAATGACTCATGTGACGCCAGAAAGTAATCATATGCCCAAAGTGACAGTTTGTCAAAGCAATTCCCAAAGCACTATATATCCACATTCTTACTTCATATTCTAAGCCAAACAAGAATGAGATGGTGGGGTGATCTTCTCTCGCAAATGCACCTAGTAGCTGACTCAGATGTCAAATGTATACAGAAGTGGAAAGTACAAATGGACTTTATTGCTGAGGTATGATGATGGCAGAATCTCATGATAGTCTCTAGTTATACTAACTACAGTAAATCTTGAAAGGCTGATCGGTGAGGAAGTTTATACTTCAGTCCCCATAAATTTATTTTTCAAATCCTCTGAAGTTTACTGAGCTACAGTCAAAATGTTATTACATCATTCAGGCACCACATATTTTCCAACATGCTTTGCATGTGCAATCTACACATTGTTTTCCAAGTTAAAAGAACAAAATTCACTGCACGAAACAAAACTGCAGCCAAGAAACATCTAACCTATTGTTGGAGCAACCATTTGTCTCAGGAATAATGCATGTTTAAGAAAGAGCTGTTTATAAGTAGAACAGCATGCATCTTACAGATGCAAACAGCAGTATGATACAGGTTAGTCAGTACTGACCTTTTTTATTTCCCTCTGGTACTCCTTAATCCTCTCTGAACTGATTCCTCGAAGCATTGAAGTTAAGTATCCAGGTTGCACTGCTTTGATTGTCCCAACAAATATTGATATTTTATTGTAGTCTATAATATCTTCAAATGGAAGTTCAATGTAATCACTGACTATAACAGGAACACACAGACTGACAAGTGCATCAAATAATCTGCATGCTGAGGGAGTATCTCCGGCAGGATGGAGGCAAAATTTAGATGAGTGCATTCCTTGTGTAGCTGCACGACGACTCACCCTTGATTGAGTTCCATGTTTTATGGTTACATCATCCTCATTTTCAAGAATCTGGAAAAGTTCATCACGAACCTTCCCTCCCTACAATATTCAGAATGACAAACTGTAGCAGAAGTACACAATATTGCATAAACAAAGTACAAAATGAAAATAGGACACTGACTGTAACTCCATTGACAAGTAAAACAACGATGAACTATATGTAAAAGAAATTAAGGCTCAAGAGACATTAAAGGAACAAAAAGATACAACTAAAGGATGCAACATAGTAAACATTTGTTCTGTTTTTTTTTAAAAAAAAAGAGGATACTTGATGAATTTTGGATGGGGGAGCTTCTAAAGACTCTTGAACAATTTTTTTTGTTTGTTTCAAACTTTCAATTCCTTTTTTTCTCATTTATTCCATACTTAATTTATCTTACCGATCATAGTTTTGTGTTTCCTATCAGGATGTTACCGATGCTACAGTTGTTGTCTTCTATAGTGTTTCTACTTCTAAACAAAACTTTTTTCCTTCAACAAAGATGTCACATTCTATGCATAGAAGGTGACCAAAAGAAAAGGAGCTAGGTAATTGAAACATAAACAAAAATCTTTCAGAGGCCAACTATTGCAAATGAAATTGTCAAAAAAAAGACAAACTTTTTGGTAAAGTATCCAAAAAACTAAATGTCTTGAGTTGAAGATTGCAGAACTCTAACTGCTATGGAATTCTCAAATTTGACAAATTTCTGAATCAACAAGCCCTTACACATAATTCAAAAAATATACTGAGATCACAAAACTGTTTGAGGAGTTTGTATATGTTGTGCTTGAAACCAATTGTCTTAAGAAACCCCTTGACTTTTCCTAGTCCAATTTTCCTTGGGCATCAGTTCCAGAACTTGCCACAGAATAAAACAAATTCAAAGCAGGCACAATTGCATCCTAACTACTGGGAGTTTATCTGCTACTTCTAGCGCTTCCTGGATAACATAGCTAGAGCTGATTCTCTGAGTAGCTGGTTTGATCAGGTGCTTGATGATGTTCGTCCAATCTGATCCAAGTGTACCTTCTGGGGGGCTTGAGGCATCCAATTCGCAGCCAGGGATAGGTCCTCTCTAGATGCACATGCCTATCTCTCTTCAAGCACATAAAAAGAGCAGAATTCAGTCCCTCGCGAACTCACGCAGCTAGCAAAACGGTTGCTTCATACTGCAGATTGCAATCACTGTCCAGTGTATAATTCTTGCTTGAGTAATTTGTAAAGCTCTCTCTTCATTGCAAAAAGAAAAGGCATCCTAACTCTGTTTTCTTCTAAGCTTCATTTTTATACAAGATAGTATGAATAAAAGAACACCGCCTTAGTTAATACTTCCTCCGTCTCAAAAAAGAGTGCAATTCTTGCTTTTCGAGGAGTCAAACAGTGTAAAGTTTATGCACCAAATAAGTATCATTAGACTATAGACTATTTATGGAATATACTTTCATAGTAAACCTACATGGAGACATAAATGTTGATACTATTTTCTATAAATTTAGTAACTTTTTTTTTCTTTTGATTTGGTTCAAATCTAGAATTGCATTGTTTGGATGGAGGGGGTATCAAGTAAGAATACTGTGCACATTAGCAACTACATGTTGCAAAGGGCACCTTCACTTGGTTGTCTATACTCTACAGTATATATGCTCCCCTTAAAAATGCAGTTGTACTTAAACTGACCAATACCCCAATCAGATTCATCATGTTTCTTCCAAAATTCGAGAGTTACCTCCTTGCGGTACCTATTGCCCATAAAGAACAGCAATGAGGACCGGCCATCCACGCCAACCTCACCCTTGAAAGAGTTGATTCGGTGTGAGTAGGGCAGGATGACATCCTTGACGAGAGATGCCTGGTCGCTGCGCAACCTGCCGAAATCAGAGACAAGGAGTACGGCATTGCTGATCCGGTCGATCACCCTGTACAGGGCATTGGGGTCCTGGCAGATGAAAACGTGATCCCTCCCC
This sequence comes from Microstegium vimineum, assembly GCA_022036555.1. Lineage (NCBI taxonomy): Eukaryota > Viridiplantae > Streptophyta > Magnoliopsida > Poales > Poaceae > Microstegium > Microstegium vimineum. Next base: position 20,760,684 of record CM039141.1, on the reverse strand, counting down.
ATGTGGCGCCGCCAGTAAGGCTGCCGCTCCAGCCACTCTAGCAGATCCTCTTGCATGGCCTCGTCGCTGTAGGCTGCCGCCGCCCCAGAGGCATTTGCTGCCGGCGGAGAGCGGATGGGGTTCACAACAAGGCTGAGGGAGGAGAAGAAGGGCAGATAGAAGAGGTCGGCATCGCTCGGGTCGTCCACGCGTGCCACGGGGCGGTCCCGCGGCCCTCGTCGGAGCAGGTCCTTGAAGAGCCACCACTCCGCCGAGTGCTGGTGTCCCGGGTACCGCAGCTGCTCGTCAGGCAGGGCCGCGGCGGCGTCCGCCGAGCCCGATGGCGCACGCGCAGCAGTGTAGCTCCGGACGACGCCGTAGGTAAACTTGGCCGGCAGGTCGTACAGGTAGATCTTGACGGGAGCAGGCGGGGCGGACGTTGACGCCGGAGATGAGGAGGCGATAGCGGAGCCCGAGATGAGGGAGCGGGAGGCGGAAGGGGAGGAAGGGGAGAGGAGAAGGAAGAGGAGGGCGAGGGAGAGCGCGAGGAGTAGGAGGAGGGGCGGGGAGGGGCGGCGCGACGGCATGGCGCGCGCGGCGAGCGCCAGGAGGGATCTCGGGAGGAGGTTCAGGCGGGGAGGCGGCGACGACGGTGGCGGCGGTACAAGGATCGGGGACGGGCGCGGCTTGCGGGGCGGCCTGCCACGCTCCCACATGGGGCCGGCCACGCGGTGGGGTGGCCGGTGATGGGGAGGTGGAGTGCGGCGGAGGGAGTGAGGCGGGGGACGAGTACGACGGAGATTGGGATGGGATGCGAGTACGACGAAGTGGCCGGCTGACCGCCCACTGCCCCACTGGCACCTGTAACTGGCTGTGGGTCCTGCCCGTCGGTGGCTGTAGATTCGTAGAGTAGCATTTTTTTTATTTATTGGGAAGTTAATCTCTCCATTTTCACGAGTTGAAAAGGTTATGTGAAATTGTGCCAAATTCATATTTGGAACTCCTAAGAAAAATAAAACTTATGTAGAAAAATGAGAATGAAATACAAACACATACCAAAATGAGATTATAGAATCCAAATATCTACTTCAAACCTACTATTTTGAGATTTTCGCTATACAAAGTAACCATAGACAATGGAAGCTACCTCCTCCTCCTCCTCCTCCTCCTCCTTCTTCTCATCTTGCTGGTTCTTCAATCCGCCTCTCAAGATCATGTGTCAGGGTAAAGCTTTGCCCCCTAAAGGTCCACTAACCAAAACTTTCTAATAGTTGATGAAATCGTGAGTGCAAGTCCTACAACGAAGGCCTAGGCACGAGTGAAAGCCGAACTAGGGGTTCAATGCCAAAGGCTTGATGAATTCATGATGAAGGATGGTGAATTGCAGGTTCGCCGAGCCTTCGTCGATGAATTCTCAAGCAAAGATGACCTTCGCCCTTATCCCCAAGTCCCTAAAGCGCCTTCGGGAGGAGATGATGAATCAAGCCTTTGACCATTGACCTGGAGCCCGCTAAGATGATTGAAGGTGGCAGATGGTCGAGCCCTAGAGAGAGCCTAAGCTAGCGAGATCTGTCGAAGCCTCGGTCACCATCAAGCACATCCTTAACGGGGAAGGTGCTCAAAGCTTGTCCAAATAACCCGACGAGCCAAAGGTCAGACTCAACAAGGGTCCATTTTATTAGGAAGGTGGTTGTGCATGTAAACAACCCCCAAAGTCCTTGACTTGTTGTACTCTGTGGATGGAATATGCTCTAGCTGATGAGGGGGGATCTTGTACTTGTGATTGGATGTAATTGTGCCCTGTATACGGGGAACTGGACCTCAGCCCGATGAAAAGGGAGATCAATTGGCACACTTACCAAGAACTCTATTGCCTTAGTATTTGTGTCTATGTCCATCGAAGGTCCAAGCCTCTGTTCGAAGGCCTTGTCAAGCCACAGCAAAAACTTGACCCCTCGTCGATATTCCGTTTTCCCAACAACGATGACTATGATGTTGAACTTCTTGGGAAAACATCTCAAGAACATGTGAGAGAAATCTTGATCACTCACATTTTATCCTAGGCTTCTCAATTTAGACACTTTCTTCACTTGACATTTTGAACTTTGTACACTTATCCTTGAAAATATATAGCTTGGTATCCTTTAATGTTATAGCACTCTTGTATGCTTTGTCTGATATCTTATACCTTATGTGCCATCTCCAAATCCTTAATGGCCTACAAGACCTTGGGATCATGTGCTTCATAGATCACATTGAGGGATTGACCATTGAGTTCAAGCTTTTCCTTCCCTCCTAGATCGAGGTAGGATCATTCATATCAATCATAGCAAACTTTGACTATTGCTCCCTAAATCTTTTTTCTATAGCCTTCAAATAAGCATATTTTTCTCTTCTAGTAGTCATAATTTGTGCCATCAAAGTTGATGGGCTTGCTAATACTATTACTAGCCATTCCTTTACTTCAAAATGGTTAAATCTTCAAATTAATAGATACTTGACTCTGACACCACTTGAAAGGATCTTTGGGTGGCTAGAGGAAAAGGTGAATAGTCTAATTAAAAAAATCTATGAACTCATAAACAGTAGGCAAAGAGGTTAGATGCAAAGGAGGCCCTAATATTTTACACTAGTTAGTGTCTTGAAAACCTAGGGTATCAAAAAACCTACACAATTCGAGTTTCAACAGTATGAACCATGCATGTCACTAGAATTGAATCAACTATAGGTCGATTTGCTTCCTAAGATGATAAATCCTAATAACTCTACTCTAGAAATAGTAAGAACACAAAGTAAATCGCAATAGTAGAATGATCAAGTGGAATACCACATAAGGGATGACACAAAGATATATCACCTGTAGTTCAGTGAATTAACGGTCACCTACGTTCATGTTGAGGCAAGCCCAAGGATCGTCTCTTCTCTATCAAAGTTAATGACCCTGCAAGGTTATCTCTAATGTGATGAGCATGAGCACTCTTTGATCTCGAGATGGTTCGATCACAAGGTGCTATCCATGTCCCCTTTCCACTAGAGTGGTTCTTCGCCTTCTCTGGTATGGATGAACCCAATAGACCTTCAAAAATCACATCTTGTGCACTAGTTGGCCATCACAGTGACTACCATTATGTCAACCATCATAAGAAGTGGAGTTTAGTGTGGGTCTAGGAGGGAAGAATTATGCCAACCATTATGTCAACCATCATAGTGACAGAGGCGTTGAACATAGCAAGGTTGTTAGAATGCATCTGGTCGGAAGTCTTCACCTATTAGTATCATTATATACACAATGGTGGCAGATACACACCAGCACATATCTCGCCAAATTTAAAACATTCATATAAATGACTAGAAGTCACCAAAATAATAGGAAACCAAAGTACCATTGATTTTGATGACCATTAACAGTTTAAATGTTTCCCTATTATTAAAAAAGAACTGAGATTCTTCATTCGTTTAAGTTATGATAATTTCTCTTGTGATTAAAGTCCTTATGGTTTCTTCGTCCATTAGCTCCCTCTCATTGATTGGCAATGGAACCTAAATCTAAGCCAGATGAGATAGAAGCCCATCTTGTAAAGAACACAAACAAAGTACGATATAAAATCTCGCTAAATTGGAAACGAACAAAATAGTCATGCTAAAGCAATATATATATATATATATATATATATATATATATATATATATATATATATATATATATATATATATATATATATATATTCCAAATTAAAATATTAAGAATTAATCCCACACAAATTGAGAAGGAAAATAAGTAACTAAGGATAATTCATTAAATACAAACAATAAAATGCTAAATTTAGAATAAAAATGATGTTCGACTTGATTGAAATTGTTTAGCCACAAGATAGAAGTGAAAAAAGAGGAGACGGTTGATGATATATATAGCTTTAAGCCAAAGAATTAGTCAACTTAATGGATTTTGTATCGATTAACCTAGTGGACGGGGAGCACATTTTGAAGGACAATTGCAATTAAACAAAATATTTGAGACAACGAATGAGTAAAACGCCGAATAATGTTACAATTAAAGGCTAGCTACCCTCTTGCTAGCTTATTCAATTTTAAATGAGTTAAAATAGCTAGTACAGGCTTATTTAAAATCCGTCACATCTCTCCTTGTTCTACATCATAACAATTAAGTCTCTGGTCTCACACACACATGCATAGTAATCCAAAGGAAATTGGACGAGACAGCATACAGACAAAGCAGTGGCAAATTAAAACTCGGTCATGTTCCAACAAATGGAAAATGCATGCAATTACTCCGACTATGTGCTGCTGACAACGATTTTTGGTGGCGCCTCGTACGTGCAACTATGGCCCTGTTTGAATCAAGGAGTTAGAGCTAATTTGTACTCAACTAGCACAAAAGTATTCAAACATGAGGGTTAAATTGAGTTAGTTGTAACTAGCCCACCCAAAAGAACTATCCCGACCAAGGTGTGATTATTTGTGATAGTTCTAGTGATTAATTTTTTTTTAGGCTAGCTTTGGTAAGGTCCATTACCAAGAAAACTATCTTTATTGACAATCTAACTTTTACATCTAAACATGTTTTTAGTTAGAACTAGTTCATGGCAAGTCCTAGACTAGAAACTAACTCTAAGCTAGCTCGCCGAGCTAGATTTATCTAAACAAGGCCTATATATTCGTCCGATCCAATCTATTATCTCATCAGCCATGACGCGCGGCATTATATAGTCTCCCTGCTACAACAGCTAGCAGCCGTCAGAGCTTGGCATGTAATGGTTTCACTGTGTAGCGATCGAGTCAAAAGCCTGTACCGTACGTACCTTGGTAATTCGATTACTACACCAAACGGGATAAGCTAACCAGGGTTTAATTTGGCTACGCTTTTGACGCCTTTGAGGGGTGGAAAAAGAAACGAAAATAGTACGTACGGAGAGCTCTCGGCCACAATCGCTTTGTCAATGTTGGAGTCGCGGTATGCATGGCGGTCGATCGTCGCCTCCTCGTATTGTCGCCGTCAGAGCGAGATCGAGTGGTCTAGCATCCCTTCGTTCATATCCGTAAAGAAGAAAAAAAATCCTTTTCATCCTTATTCCATGACAGATAGCGGGCAGCAGCTAGCGGTCCGGGGGAGCTAGCTCCAAATGGGTACGGTACGTGTGTGGCGGTGTACGTGGATCGGAGGAGGCGGGAGCCGGGAGGGGGTCTCTCCTCTCGAGTTGAATTGTTGAATGCCTCAACAGGCAACAGCGAGCTGCCCTGCCGAGGAGAGTCCCCGCGCTGGCGTCATCCCTTGCCTCTCGCGTCATCTCTCGGAAGGGGGCGTATTTGAATGGGTCGTCTCTCCGATCCGATCCGGGAACCTCGTCTCGTCGATGGGTTGATCTGGAGACCCGGCCCAATCCATATATTAAATCCGATTGGTGTCGCCGGTCCACGTGAACTCGTGAAGGCTGAAAAATCAAAGCAAAACCAAGGAATTCCGGCGACAATCGTGGGCAGCAAGCAGGCTGCGAACGAATGTACACGGTCCGGTAAGGAGAGCTTCCTTGAGGCAGGAGAAACCCGGCCGCTTTGTTTTGCTAGCTGCTTCACGTACCACGTATTAATTACTGTACGTACGAGTAATAATATAACGAGTAACACTAATATAACTACAGCATGATCGATCATACGAGTAATTAACTAGTAGTACTGTACAAAGTAGCCGCGCGGATGGTACGGTGGGCTCAGATGCATCTCTCTTCTTAATTCTCTTAGTCTAGCTACAGCATGGCGCTGTCTTCTGCGGGTTCCGTTGAATGAGACTGTTGTTAGCACAAGCGCCCGAGCAGACGCGTGTATAACTTTCCTGTCAATTTTTTTGAAATCAACGGCTCTCCTCCCTATAAATGCAACGGACCCATTCCTCACCAGCATGCACATCGACAAAGATCGCTCTCTAGCGCCATAGACAACGACGATCCTGCAGGCTGCAGCTAGCCTCAATAATTCAGGTTCACTAAGCCCTCTCGATCGATCCTAGCTAGCTCAGTGCGTGCTAGCTGCACCATCGTCGGCCGATCCCAGGCCGCCCTCGATCGATCGGTCGCACTCCTCCCAGCCCTACACATTCTTCCAAAAACTGCGCTCCGATTCGATCCGATCCCAGGAAGGAAGAAGGCCGGAATTCATTCACACCAGGAGTCGCTCGTCGATCTCAGTCTCAGCTCGCTCTCCGATCCAGCCGGCGATCCGGGCCGCATTCATTCCGTACGTCGCCGATCGATCAATCCAATGGCATCATCCGCACTACTGCTACAGAGGTCGTCGTCATCGTCCGTGATCAGCGATGACTGTGCCATCGCATCGCGGCTGAACGCGTCGGCGGAGGCGGCGGCGGGGAACGCCGAGCTCGCGGCGCGGTGGGCGGCGCGCGTCGACGACGACAGGTCCAGGCCCGCCGCGTCGTCGCCCACGCCCAACAAGTACGACGTGTTCATCAACCACCGCGGGGTGGACACGAAGCACAACGTGGCGCACCTCCTGTACGAGAAGATCGAGCAGCTGAGCGGGGGCCGGGTCCGCTCCTTCCTGGACAACCAGTCGATGCGCCCGGCGACAGGCTCCACGAGAGCATCGACGAGGGCATCAGGCAGTGCAGGGTCGCCGTCGCCATCTTCTCCCAGCGCTACTTCGACTCCGACTTCTGCCTCCGCGAGCTCGCCACCATCGTCGAGTCGCACAAGCTCATGATCCCCATCTTCTTCGGGATCAAGCCCTCCGAGCTCGTCCTGCCGCAGGAGGTGGTCGACTCCGAAGCGTACACGCGCGAGGAGATCGAGCGCTTCAGGCTCGCTCTCAAGGAGGCCAAGTACACCGTCGGCCTCACCTACGACCGCGCCACAGAGTACGTGCATGCCCGGCCTTTCAATTCATTTGGAACTCCATCGATCTCTAGCTAGCTAATTCTCCATGCACGCGCCGCCGCCCATTGACATTACATACGCAGGCATTCAGCGCTAGCTAGCCTCAACTCTGACAGCTCTGACATTACGCATGCAATGACGATGCAAATATATCTAGCTTTGAACTGACTCCATTAATGGCGATCTGCAGTGACATGGCGGACCTGGTGATGAAGGCAGCGAACGCGGTCATGGAGAGGATTAGAGAAATGGAACAGCGCGTGCCTGCACAACGACGCCAGATGATCGTTTCCAAGCTGTGAATTTTTTAACGGAGCATCGGCTACTATTCAAACTAGATTCTCGATGGAGAAGCGTGACCTGCATTTCGTGAATATGACTCATTATTAACAGGGAGGGGATTGATTCATTCAATTAATTTTTTTTCGTTGTAACATAGAGGTTTTTTGGTCTAAATTTTGGTAAACTTGGGGCGGCCCCGGGGTGCCATGTGTAGAACAATAAGCTATTGCACGACTGATGACCATTAATCGGTCATCCGAAGATGTGTCATTGCAAATAATAACAGCCACACATGCATGTCAATGTGTACAAAAAAAAATGTATGTTGAGATTAAAGATATTTTTTGCATACTGCTGTTGCAGTGTGTTTATATATCTGACTCGTTGCATGGCGGTGTTGGATTCAAACGTCTTTGTCTCACTCATTTTCCTCGCTATATATATGGTGTGGCCATGGGCTATATATTTGCATGTGGTATATCTTCATGTCTTTTCTCTAGCTATATATTTTCATTTTTATTTTCACTGTTCTTGGCAACTTAGCATGGATCGTCGAAAGAGTAGTATTATGTTTCACATTTTTAACCTATTCACCGTGTCAATAGGTCTATGACAACTACATTCCAAATAAGATCATTTTAGCTACGTTTAGGAGGTATGTATATATGCGTGCTGCAGTCCAAAAGAAAATCTTATGTTTGTGTGGGTACAACTCTCAGTCTCAGCTAGGTAGTCAGTTGTACATATCATGCATGCATATTGTATGCTAGAGGGCATTACCGTGTGTGCTTTGAACAATGCCATCATATCGATGCAACATTACATTTATTGATCAGGTTTACAGATCGAGAGCCCTCTTGAAACTAATATAATGCATCAATATTTTGATAATAGGGAAAAAAGAATCGCTGAATATAGTGTTTCATGATTTGATTATTGTTTAATTAGAACTGTGCGGTGGATAATTCATCTTAATTTAGGAATGGGACGGGGCAATAATAATGAATATATTATTTCCAATTAATTTATATGTGTGTTGGCACCTTGTGTTCTTATTTCAAATTTTATCTACTTCATCCGTCTCTAAATAACTGTCTTTCTCACTTCCCGAGAAATATCTTTGATTAATTTTATAGTAAAAAATATTAATATTTATGATGCATAATTGATATCTTTAGATAGATCTTTTAATCTAGTTTTTTTAATAAATTTATTTAAAGATTTTTTAAAACATGCCTAGACATTTTATAAATTTATTTAAAGATACAAATGTTGTACGTATTTTCTATAAATCTTGTGACACGAAAACCCAAAACGACACTTAATAAGGGACGAAAGGAGTACATGTATGCAAGCATAGATAGATGGAATATATATATATATATATATATATATATATATATATATATATATATATATATATATATATATATATAGTTCTATTAATGAATGGCTCATTCCTCTTCATGTTTGAATTTTGGCCTCAAATGATCATGAATTTTTGTTACACTACCAAAGAATGGACTTTCGGTTCAACATATTAGACTATTAGTCTCGGTTAGTGTTAGCCTTGGTAACACCAACCCAGAGTAAAAAGTAACATTTAGTCTCGGTTGGTATTACTAACCCAGACTAAGTGACCCTTTAGTTCTGGTCGGTAACACGAACCCGAACTAAAGTTACTTTCAAAGTGAATTTAAAAATAAAGTGGATTTTTTCTAAGTTAGATGTGTGGTGGAGTTGAGATGGTACCGCACACAATAACTTAGTGGGAGGTGTTAAGTTTGAATCTCCACAGTCGCACTATTTTTAACCGGAATAAAAACCACGCTCTTCCATGATGGATTTCATTAAATTTAACCCTTTTTATTTTCTTACTTAATAGTAATTCTGTGCTCTATCTTTTGAATTGTAAATGGTGGATTTCATTAAATTTAACCTTTTTATTTTCTTACTTAAAAGTAATTATGTGCTCTATCTTTTAAATTATAAGTCATTTTAGTTTTGCTCTATGTCAAAGTTGTATAATAACTATCAACAGATTTAAATAAAAATATAATATTAACCTCTTAAATATCAAATAAATGCACTATAAAATATATTTAATGGTGTATCTAATGTTGAAACTTATTTGATGTTTAGATGTTTATGGATTTTTTTATAAACTTGATCAAAGTTAGAGAAGTCTAACTTATTATTAGGACAAAGCTAAAATGAGATGCCAATGGAAAGGTGGGTATATACATTTATTTTTGTGAAATTCAGTTGAAGACCCAGTCCATCGATCATATATGACTAAACATCATGCACGGTTTCACACAGGGACAATGAATTTCAACAATAATATTATTGTCCCCCTGGACTGGACCATATATATACGTTCGCTGATTTATATTGAAAAACTGAACATACTTTGAAAAGCTGAACCAGCATAATTATATATGCTGACGAAATTGAAATGGGTGTTATATAGAAACTTCCTAGTTCAAAAAGAACAACGTTAAATAAATTACATCACCGACACTTCCTGTAGACTTGAAGGAATTTTAAGACCCAAACTTTGAAAGTTTATATGCTGGTCTTCTTTATTTGTTCTCTGATGATATTTGTATTATTATATATATAGTTGCTTCGTACCTACATGATCTTACGCGGACCTCATTTAGGTGCTGTCTTTGTTTTGCAACCAAAGACTGCTGAATTCTTTGCCCTTGAATTGGAATAGTCCGAAAAGCTCTATCCTTGTATTTCTACAGGTGACTATAGTGCTGATCAACCTTGCATGAGGATGGTTCACTAAGAAAAAATGCATGACAAGGGTCCTGTTGAAACAACTTTTTACTTGGTGTTAGTATGGCTAGTGCTTATCAAACTTGCATGATGGTTAACTAGGAAAAAAAAACGCATGACAATGGTCCTGTGTTGAAACACCTTTTTACTTGGTGGTGTTAGTATAAGAAAGAATAAAAGCAATCACATTTCGCAAATAAACTAAGAGAGAATAAAGGTGCATTTTTATTTGTGCTGGACAAAGGCCATCGACTTGACTGTAGTACGAGTACTCGGTTATTAGCCCCTCTGTGTGATAATTAGTAATTTTATACTCCCTCCATTGTAAATTGTAAGTCGTTCCAAGAATCTTAGAGAGTCAAAGTATTTTAAGTTTTACCAAAGATTATAGAGAGAAACATATATAAAGATTTATGACATCAAATAGGTATAGTATGAAAATATAACTAATAAAAAGTGTAATGATACTTAGTTGGTATCCAATATGTTATTATCATGTTATATAAATTTAGTCAAACTTTATAAACTTTGACTCTCTAAGATTTTTAGAATGACCTATAATTTAGGACCGAGGGAGTAGATGTGAATAGAAAAAAAAAAGAAGGGGAAATCGCAAAGACGACCACAATGTACTAGAGCAATTAATAGAAGTAGGCAATGTCAAGTGTCAAAGCGCAGACATGCAATGCAGTACGTGGCGAAGATCGATCAGAAGCCTGGAACCGCGCATGCGTTTGGTCACGCCAAAGAACTAGTCCCCGTTCCCCAACGCACAACACAGACTATGACACCCAACTCGAACCCGCCTGCGCAGATGGTTTACACCAGTTCCCTGTGTCATACAAGAAGTTTTGGTACAAACCGTGTCTCCCCGTCCAACCCATGTGTACGGACACAGGTCTCTCTCCCCTCCTTCTTGAAACAGCACTACTGAATATAGTACTACTGACGATGACATGTTGTTCTTCCGGATGGTGGCTGCGGCGGCGGCCAAGCACGGAGCGAGGTCGGAGGGACAGACAGCGCGGAGATTCATCAGATTCTCCTCCGATGACCCGATCGATCGAGATAATTCCATTGCCCGGTCATCCTTGCCCTTGTCAGCCGCCTCCGGCCGGCATGCAGCTCGATCGATCAGCCTGCACTATTGCATTTGGCGTGCTACTGCTACACGTATATTATTATCGCGTTTAATTCATGCTCGTGCTCTGCATGGGGGGACTGGGGGGGGTTGCGGTTGCGGACGAGGACGACGCCGTCTCCCCTCCCCTGCGCCATCAGTCAAACTAACTGTCAAAGCGTGCGCGCGCACGACAGCCGCCAGGGGATGCTCCTCCACCACACGAGATCCTATCCCAGTTCCAGTTCCAGCCAGCGGCGGCGAGGCCCGGTCTCGGATCGCATGCCGTCGCGTCACTTTCTCGGCGGTATTCGGTAGGGGTAGCAGTAGCACACACGATCGAACAGGCTCACGCGCTCACGTGCGGCGGATACCGGAAAGATTAGGAGGAAGAGGTTAGTCTTAACCGGCAAGTTAATGCTCACCGGCCCTAGCTAATTAATCTCTACTAGGAGGTAATAGTAGTAGTTTGGCAGCATAATGCCTTTGCACGGAAGTTTCTTGCAATTCAAGTACGTAGTAGTCGCTCCATTTTCCAATCGTACGTGCTCTGGTGCAGTTCGATTATACGACCACTGCACAAACGTGAAGAGGTGAGTATATGACCACAACAACACGTGGCGTTCTAAGACATGTGTGTTGTGTGAACGCATGCAGATCAACAAGATCTCACTAATGAAAATTCAGACGACGAGGCCGGGAACTGACTGAATGAGAAAGACGAAAAAAAAAACAAAGAAGAAAGAGACGAGAGCGCGCGTTCGCGGGATCGCGTAGGTTGACGAAGACACGCACTGACGCAGAGACGGCGATCGTGCCGCCACCCGACAAATCCGATCGTTTTCTTCAGCAACGACTTCCGTGTCCCGTTTTCTCACTGCATCCGACCTGGAGAGAGAGCCAAGTCGACTAGCACAAACGAGTGTTGAGGTGGCAAGAGAAATAAAAAATCAGTCCAATAATGGTGTTTATCTATTAATTAACCGTGCTACCTGATACTTGCTCGGATGTTGCGTGCAGTACTTCCTGAGTTCAAACGACGGCGGTACCCGACGAGCCTGTGAACATTCTCTGCTGCTTCAACCAACCTCTGTCTCTCTCTCTCTCTCTCTGTTGTTTCTATTTTTTTCCAAGCTGCCAAAGAAACCGCAGGACCGGCCGGCGGCGCTGTCGTCTGACCTGAATGATGACCCTCAACGTTCAATGTTTCAATGCAGATCGTACAGTGCTGCCTATCCTGTTTCCACGTGCTTAATTTGGGGGTGGGGAACTGGGGTTAGGTGGAGTACCCACGGTGATGCCACAGGGATCTATCATGGATTCACCATATACATAATTTAAGTCCTATAATTTTCTTAGATCATTTTCAATGGAAATTTCGTATCCAGTTTTCAATGCTCTCATGGGTTGGAAATAGTGCTGAAAAGTTTCATGAGATGAAACTCTCTATACTCCCATAAAACTCCGATCATCTCTCTCTTGATAAATATCGTGTCATGTCATCCTATTTAATGTTCATAAAACTCTATGAAACTTCCATTGAGACTAACATATATTAGCTTTGTCTGAGTCAAATATTTCTAATTTCACCATTAATTTAAAAGTTTATTCAAACTAAAAAATAACAATATGATATTTATGTTTTTAGATTCATTATGATCGGTACTTTGATATATTATGGCCCCGTTTGGGAGAGCTCCAGCTTCTCCGAAGAGAATCAGTCCCACCCAACCAAACGCCTAAAATGTCAACTGATTCAGGTGGGGGTCACCAGAGAATCACTTCGCCATTTACGCTACGAGGTGGGAGCTAAAAAATCACTGCTTCATCCTGCTCCCTGTTAAATTCTGGTGGGAGAATCAATTGCCATCAGCTCTCCACCCCGCTCGCTCGTAGGAATCCAAAGGAATCACTCTATCAGAGAATCAAGGAGCAGAGCTGAAGAATCAGGGAGTGGAGCTCTCCCAAACGGGACCTATATAACTTACTTACGTGTTATGAAACTATTTTTGCAAAATGGTTGAGAATGGAAATGTTGAGCTTGGGACAAAAGTAATATAACATAAAAAAAGAACTGGGGGAGTATTTTTTCACTTTTTCTATAGTTCAGGTGCCTGAAATTCAAGATGATTTCAAGCAACACTAATGTACCACCAACTAGCTGTTAATTTCATATTTTGTTATTTGTCTTTGTGTTATAATATATTAAATTTTTGTCCTTATCTTTTATAGAAATAATTGTAATTGTTTAATTGTCTTTGTGCCAATATATATAAGTTTTTGTGAGGTTTGTAGTTTTGTCTAAAATATTTTTTTTATTTCTGGAACAAAAAATTGCACACTGTGTGTATATTAATTACAACGAACTAAAAATGTAATTTTATTATCAAATATATGTAATAATTATCGTCTAAAATAAAACTAAAATTTAGGCACCTGAAATTTAGCAAATCCCTTTTTTTTTTACAAATGTTTCTCCTAAATTTATGTAATAGTCTTTGCATATAGACACATGTCGTGAATATACAGTGGATTCTTTCGTCCTTACTTTTCCTCTTAACGGTTAACTTCTTATTGCAAATAAAGGCCTTGTTTGGAACCGATATGCGATCATGCGGTGTATCCCATATTCCCATTCGGGGCTCCGAGGTTGCGATTTTTTTCCCGATTTTTTTTCTCCTCACTCAGCCTGGGCGTTCGGTTTAAACCGACAGTTCGGTTCGATTTATTCGGTTTCCCAAAACTTCGGTTTACAGGAAATGAACACCGATCGATTTGTTATAAAACCAGAAACCGACAATTTCGGTTTCAGTTTTTTAATTCATTTTTTCGGTTTAAACCAAATAAACCGATGCAGCAGCACAACACGGACAGGCTTCAGAAATCAGAACGGCTTCCGCCCGCCGCTGGCCGCCTGACTCGCCGCCCGCTGCTGGCCGCTGGCCACCTGGCTCGCCGCCCGCCGCTGGCCGCCTGGCGCGCCGCTCGCCGCTCGCCGCCCACCTCACGACCGGCTCTGCCCGCGGGACTAGGTGCGGGAGTGCGTCGCGCGGGACGGCGGGGTGCGTCGCGCGGCGCCATCGCTGGCTCGCCGCCTCCGATGTCCGATCCACCGGGTGGGACTTGGCTGTAGGCTGTTAGGGTTAGGACTGTTAGTTGGTATGTTGGGTTGTTGGGCTGGAGTGAGTGTGCGACGAGGGAGACTGGGAGAGGGAGAGGGAGTCGGCCGGTGCTGGACTCTGGTGGAATGGTGAGTCGTGGGCTAACTGGGCCGGTGGCTGGTGGGCCTCGCTGAGTTACAGTTTGCGATAGAAGGCCTCCTAATTTTGGTTTTTTTCGGTTTATCGGTTCGGTTTGGGATAAAAACCGAAGCCGAAGCCGACCACCGAACAGTACAGGATTGGAAACCGAAACCGTACCGAAAAATTGACATTTCGGTTCGGTTCGATTTTCGGTTTTCGATGAAAATGTGCCCAGGCTGACTCCTCACATGCGGTCACGGGAATCACCGCTTAAGGGCCACTGCGAGGCCTTTGGTGGGATTTTCTCGATTCTTAATCTGATTATAGTTGGTTCCACATAGGCCTAAAGTCTCGACTCCAGCAGAGCTCCAGACTCATTGGTTTTCTCTTCATGGGTCAGACACGACTATTCCCGTTTGACCTACATGCAGTGCAATGCAGCCACATCAATAAGATAGACGTTGACTGGGAACATTAATCACAATCACAAACACAAGTCAGTTTAGGGTTTGATCAATCTGCGATTGAGACCGTCCGGCCGGTCTGCACATGGGACCCGGAATTGACAGGGTCAAGGTCAGCCAAACGGATCGCGGCGTTTCCCCAAACGGAATAATACAATTCCAAGCGCCCGCGATCGAGATGCGTCGTCGTCAGCTCACTCGGTAGGTTGTGTACGGACTACGGAAGGTGATTTGGCCCTTCGGGTCAGAGACACAGCAGCCTCTAGCAAGCTTAATAATTTGGAAGCTGCTCAGACGTCTACTTGTTTTTTCGGTGAATCTTCTCATTGGCTGGAGATTCTGGCGGTTAATACAACCGCTGGTGTAGCGCTGAAATTAAATGTCGATGATTAGTGTGGTCAAGGTCAATTGGTGGTATTTGATCTTGGAATTGTATTTATTTATTCATCATTTCTAAATAGTACGTACAATCAGCTTCCTTTTATGTTGACAGTGACTTCTTCCTTGCATCTAGAGCTGCTGGTCCGAGGCAGCGTGCAGCCATATGCTTGGACTCGGAAGTCGGAACTCTAGTGGCATGATGACCGCTAGCTGCCTAATGATAAAATAATGCAAGCCGCGGCTTAATTAGTTTTCTTCCAAAGATAGACTGGAATGTTTGGAGGCGATTCAATTGGACTGTCAGGAAATCTCGTCAAACTAATCATATTAAATTTTGGAGCTACAATGTTAGATCAGCCGATTGAGTATGCTAAACCTCAATTAGGAAATGGACCATTCTACTATATGCGCCTAGATAGTACGTTAAAGACCCGTTTCATAAAGTAAGCTAGAGACGACATACGTCAAAGAATGTGCACAATTGTACTCTGCTAGATTTCTCTTGGCACCGATTCGACCGCAGCTCGGTTCTCTTCTGTCTTTCATTCATTTGTTTGTTTATTATGATTCCATATTACTTGAATGTTGAACTCACCTAGGACTTGGAGAAACTTTTAAAACAGGACTTAGATTAACAAACAAAGGGCACAGTCATCAAGTCATAAACCATGAATCCTTGACCACGGTCCGGACGCCGTACGAAGCGAGCTCAAATTCTGAAATTCAGCGCAGGAACATTCGAAGAATCTTGTTAAATTCTACTCCTATCTCCCTCTGTTCTTTAGTTTAGGAAAAGAAGAAGAAACGGGGGATAACTCGCTTCAGACCTGCGCTGCAATTTCTATTTCCTTTCTACTACTAGCAGCCTGGTCCTGCGCTCCCAAATTCCATGATAGCACATGGGCCACGGTAGCGGCTCCGGACGGGCCAACTGAGAAGAAATCGGCCCCGTTTTTTTTTACGAACGAACGCGGGCCGAAACGAGGCCACCATGGATATTGTTCCAGCGACTGGGCTCGGCTCTCAGGAAGATAAATCCTCCATCCATTTTGCAAAGGGAGTGAGACAAGATAATCGTGATGATATTAAAAGCTTGCTGGATGTACATAATGAAGCGCTTAGTGAGAAATACCTCGGAATGCCATCAGACGTTGGTTCTGCAACCACAAGTGCTTTCAAATATTTAAAGGATAGGGTGTGGAGCAGAATTGAAGGTTGGTTTGAACAATGCTTGTCGGCTGGTGGAAAGGAGATCCTGATAAAATCAGTTGCACAGGCTATCCCCACATACTCAATGTCGTGCTTCAGGCTTCCGAGGGGCCTTTGTGAACACTTGACTGGTTTGTTCAGAAAGTTTTGATGGGGATGTAAAGATGGTAAGAGGAAAACAGCTTGGGTGGCCTGGGACTCGATGGTAAAGCCAAAGTCTTTGGGTGGTCTGGGGTTCCAGGATATGGAACTTTTCAATCTAGCTCTATTAGCCAAACAAGCATGGCGAGTTCTGCAGGAGCCACGTTCCTTGAGTGCGAGAGTCCTCAAGGCGGTTTATTTTCCTGATGAAGAATTTTTAGAAGCAGATTTGGGGTCATCCCCCTCGAGAGTCTGGCGTTCGATCATTGATGGACGTGAGGTTCTCAAGGAAGGCTTAATTAGGAGAATTGGCACATGGGATTTGACGTCGATTTGGACGACCAATTGGCTACCGTCAGGTACTTTACGAAGACCAATCAGGACAACATATCCTAATCCACCGCATCTTGTTTCGGAACTCATAAATCACACAGAGGCTACGTGGGATTTGGAATTGCTGAATGAATGCTTTACTCCTATGGATGCTGCGACAATTGCTAATATTCCAATTTGCACGAGGAACCAGACTGATTTCTGGGCATGGCATCTAGATAAGCGAGGTATGTTCTCAGTACGGTCAGCATACCTTATGTTGGTCCACCGTAGGGATCAATGTGATGCAGCATTACGGAATATTGCTGGACGGTGTAATCATAAGGCTGTAATGGAGGAATGGAAATCTCTGTGGAGAGTGAAAGTTCCTTCTAAAATCAACATCTTTCTATGGCGACTTGCACGTCTCTCCCTCCCTTCTGGAGACGTTTTGCACCACAGGAAAATGGCTCAGAGTAGTTCATGTTTCTTTTGCGGTTTGCAAGATTCCTGGAAGCACTCCCTGATAGAGTGTACTATGGCGAGATGTATTTGGGCCCTTGAAAAGGAGGGATTGGTGGAAGAGATTTCTAGAATTTTAGAGATTGATGCCAAAGCTTGGCTAGCTGCAATATTTAATATCCTCTCACAAGCGGACACAGTTAGAGTGACGGTGGTTCTGTGGGCTATCTGGTATGTTCGTCGGAAAGCAGTCCATGAGAATGAATTCCAAAGCCCATTGTCGACCCACATTTTTGTTAACAGGTTTATAGTTGATCTTGAGCAAGAAAAACCAAAGTTGACACCTCCATCGTGCATACCCCAAAGGAGCCCGGCGTGGATTGCTCCCCCTCCTGGAATGGTCAAGATTAATGTTGATGCGGCACTATCAAAGAACGATCTTAGAGCGTCAGCTGCGGCTATAGCCATAGACGCCAGTGATCGTTTCCTGGGTGCATCGGCTCTGGTGCTACGGGGGATTTCAGATCCAGACGTGATGGAGTCTATTGCCTATAGGGAAGGTATGTCCCTCGCGCTGGATATTCAAGTGGATAACTTCAGATTGGCGAGCGATAACCAAAGCGTTGTGAAGAATATTCTTTAAGGTAGCCGTAGAGTCTATGGACAAATTGTTCATGAAATTAATGCAAGAAGATCAGCCTTTGCTAGAGTTGAGTTTGTGCATGAGAAGAGGGACTCCAACGTCGATGCTCATAACATTGCTCGTAGTGCTCTCTATGACGGTTTAGGCCGGCATATGTGGCTGTTGAGTCCACCATTTGGTGTTTGTAACTCCTACACGTCTAATTAATAAAGAAGTGTGGGTTCTGCTAAAAAAAAAGGAAGAGCCCGGACGACACAGCCCGCCAGCCCACGAGCGCATGGATTCAGGCCCAGGGGGCGACCGGGCGAGGGCTTCACGGAACCGCGGCCACGGCGCGCGCGCGGGTGAAGGGCGCGGCCGGTGGCGAGCTGACACGCGGTACGGGCGGCGGCGGGGTACGTGTCGAGGAACGACGGGCCGGGGGCTCTGGGGTTCGGTGCAACGGAGCCATATTTCTCGGGGCAATGCCTTCGACACCTCCCATTCTTCCCCTGCCCGCCTGCGCCTACGTCTCCGGTCGGCTCTCCTCCATCGCTACGATTCCCCCGGGCGAACCCACCAAAAATCCCAGCGCAGATCACTCGCCGGCATCAGATCCTCCCCAACCGACAGCGTAACAAACCCCGGCTGTCCTCGTCGCTGTCTGCTCTCCTTCACACTACTAGAGAGGGCAGCTCTGCCCATCCCGCGGTAAGCTAGCTAGCAGCAAACTGCATGGCAGTTGGGCAGCACAAGCTAGCTAATAAGGTGCTGCTGTGCTTTTTGGGTGCGTAGTATTTATAGTCTGGTAGATCGATCTACTGATCTGGTGTTGGTGCTTGGTACAGGGGAGCTGGCCGGGGTAGTAGCTAGTACGGTGATGAGGTCCATGGAGAGCACGAACTCGTCGTCCGGCGAGTTGCCACCGCAGAAGCAGCCGAGCTCGGCGCCGGATCTCCCGCCAGGGTTCCGGTTCCACCCGACGGACGAGGAACTGGTCGTCCACTACCTCAAGAAGAAGGCCGCCTCCGTGCCACTCCCCGTCGCCATCATCGCCGAGGTCGACCTTTACAAGTTCGATCCGTGGGAGCTACCTGGTACGTAATCTACCGCGCGCGTGTACCAACTTGATTGCTGAATTGTTTTATTTTTTGGCATGATTATCTCATCTCACTCGTTGTGCTAGTGATTATTGTATATGCAGTGTTGTATGTACTCTATTAAAGTATTCTTTTAATACTGTACACATCCTTTTCGAAGTAAACGATAAATTAAAAAGTAATACACGTACTATGTGTTATCCTACGCGCATCTATCTTAGCTTGCAATCTTGCATATATACTTCCATGCATGTGCCATATATATACTAATATATACTCTCACCGTCTCATGTACTGTGGGCTGGACTGGACATGACGATGTGGATACTTGGATCAGAAAAGGCGACCTTCGGGGAGCAGGAGTGGTACTTCTTCAGCCCGAGGGACCGCAAGTACCCCAACGGAGCGCGGCCGAACAGGGCAGCAACGTCCGGCTACTGGAAAGCGACTGGCACAGACAAACCCATCCTGGGGTCCGGCGGCAACCGCGAGAAGGTCGGCGTTAAGAAGGCGCTCGTGTTCTACCGCGGGAAGCCGCCAAAGGGGCTCAAAACCAACTGGATCATGCATGAGTACCGCCTCGTGGATGCGGCAAACTCAACCGCCTGCCGGCCGCCGCCGCCGCCTTGCAACACCGGAGGCAAGGCCACATCATCTCTCAGGGTACGTGCATGTGCTACTACTGTTCTACAGTGTAAAGACCGGAACATAATGCTCCGATCTTGCCTGATATTGCATTAACAAAATATACGCACGCATGCATCAATGATCTCTCAGAATTCATGTTTTCGCTAATCATTAACGGAGACGGGTGTTTCCGACGACCGTCTTCCAAAGACGGAGGCGGTCGGGCAACGATTAATGGAGGCGGGCAGTATATGTGACCGCCTCCAATCACCTTTCGATGGTGTCTTGTAAAAGAAATTCTGTACTAGTGACAATTGCACGCTGTTGTGGTGATCAAGCTCTAATTGCTAGCTAGTGTGTCTCAGCTCGACGACTGGGTGTTATGCCGCATCTACAAGAAGATGAACAAGCTTGGAGCCGGCTACCCGCAGAGGAACATGGAGTGCGGCGAGGACTCCGTGGAGGACGCGGTGGCAGCCTACACGACGCATGCCGCGGCTGCCATGGCCGTCGAAGGGGCTCACCATAACGGCAATTACACTTCGCTGATCCAGCGCCATCACGAGGACAACTTCCTGGATGGATTCATCACAGCAGAGGACACAGGCCTCTCAGCGGGGGCCAGCTCCCTGAGCCAGCTAGCCGCGGCGGCGAGGGCAGCAGCTGCTCCAGCTGACACCAAGCAGCTCCTCGTCCCGTCCTCCACCACCCCATTCAACTGGCTCGACGCGTCGTCGGCACTTACAATTCTTCCGCCGGCAAAGAGGTTCCATGGGTACAACGGAGACGCCACTGACGGCGGCGGCACGTCCCTGTCGTCGCCGTCCGAGAGGAATAACAACCAGGCGGCTGTTGGCGCCACCGGTGCCGTCGATAGTGGCGCCTGCAGCGGTGGCACTAATGCCATCATTCCTGCATTTCTCAATCCGCTCGGCGTGCAAGGTGCGACAACCTATCACCACCACCACGCCATTTTCGGCACACCAGTCACGCCGGAAGCTGCCGCGGCCGCCACATCCGTTTTCCAGCACCCCTACCAGCTCTCCAGCGTGAACTGGAACCCGTGAGTCGTCCATGATACCGACATTGCCTATGGGCAATGCATTGATGCAAATATATATGGCTGGCTTTTCAGGTAGTAGCCAGCATCGCCAGTAGCTAGTAGTACACGGTTGTTATAGTGGTATAGTCTCATTCAGTGAACCACAAGGACAAGTGCATGCATATTTCTGCATTGCCTACCATGAGCACGTACTTGTACGGAGCTAAGCAGCTAGCCTTGCAAGTAGGTAGGCCATATTGAAACAAAAAACTAGAGAGACAATACTTACTACTCATAGATATGATATTAATTAGCCTCTTTTGCATCTATAGACTGAACGACCCTGCATAAAATAATTTAGCATGCATGCAGTTCATGACATCCCCGCCACAAAGCAAAATTAACTGCTGAATTCACTATATATTCACAGTTCACACGGGCATGTAGTTAACAGGGAAAAATATAATATAGGGCACTGCACGTACGGTAATTATATTGCATGCATGTAGATATATTTGTATGCTTGAGTCATGCATATGCACACGCATGCTTGAGCCTAGTACATATACGTACAGAATTCCCCAATTGAGCCGCAGCATTGTGTATATAGATCTTCGCCGCTTGCAATGCAATGGGTTGGTTACTAAGCTAGATATAAAAGCCGTCGCCCGTCGTCATGCATTGTCGCCGTCTAGGCACCTGCTGCAGGTTGTGTGCACAATATATATAGCTGCATATGTAATCTATGTTTCGGTTGAATTATTGGACTGTAATGTATATACAGACGAGTTTAAAAATGGCTAGACCATTTGCACTATCCCCTGTGGTGCCATGCCACTTGCACCCTCATATATCTGGGCTGAGAACATGCCATAACGGAATCTCTCTCTCCCAGCAGCCTGCTAATTATATTCCAACGTCACTGATAGATGGATCAATGTCTACCACCGATTAATGGCCATCCTTTCCCCCTTAATATATACTATTGCTAGTAATAACAAACTCTGCAGGAGGCAGGAGCGACGAACCAAACCAGGTGTGCTCGCGCGCGCGAACGGTGCTGGCGAGAACGACCGCGCGCGCTTAATTCCTAGCGGTTTTCGTACGTCGAGGCCGCGCCGTCGCCTTCACCTGCCGAGAAAAGGCAAAAACCACGTGTCCGCGGGCGGCGCTAGCCATGTCATGTACCGGCAGATCAGAGCCTGGGGCATGGAGCGCGCGAGACGTGGCCCATGCATGCCACGGCACGCGCGCCGCGGCTATCGGAGAAGGAGCCTGCCCTGCCGGCCGGGGGAGGAAAGGAAGTTAGGCCTAGACGGAAAGAAGTTTAGGCGTATGCGCGCGCGGCAAAGCACGCACGCATCCTCTCAGCTCAGCTGGTTTTCTCCTCCGATCGATCCGGCCGGGCGCTGACGCCGCCGCGCGGCCGGCTGGGCGCTCGAAACGTCGGCGCGGCCGGCCTGGCGCCTTAGCTTTCGGCGCTGCTGCCGCTGGCGTTCCCCGAATAGGCCTAGTACGTTTCGGGGGTGATGGCACCCGCGCGATCGCGACGTGGACGGGAGCCAACAAATCTTATCTCTGCGACTCGATCTGCGGCGGAGACCGCTGCCGCGGCTTTAACCACTCTCGTTTTAACCCGGCCGGGCACCCGCGCAGGCGCCGCAGCAGAGACTAAACTTGTGTGGCTGGCGGCGCTCGTCTGCACGCCAACGCGTCGCCCCGCGATTCGCCCGCGTTTTTACCACGCCGTATAGTTGCGATCCTGATTGATGATAGGTCCCGCGCGATCCAGCGCTGCCCGCGTGCTAGCCGCTAGGTGTTGCGACGCGATTGCGTAAATGGCATGCCGGGGCGCGAGTGCTCGTGCGTGATTGGCTGGGCAAAGTACAGCAGTTCTGCTTAAGTAACCATGGTTGGCGAATTAAATAAGGGGTAGATTTGTACTTCCTACATCCGAAAGTGTATAATTCGGCTGTCACTGTCCCGCGACAATATATGTGTAGTAGTAGGCGTGTAGCAAGAGACGACACATTGCGTCAACGTCGATGGCGGCACGAGGGGTTAGACAAGCAGATCGGGGGAATTGATGCCGATATTTTTTATTGCGCGATACGTGATATGGGGATAAGGACAAAAGAAATTTTACTTTGTGCGCGCCTTTGGTGTAAAGCACGTGAATTGGTTTTGTTTGGACAAAGTTAAAAACAAAAAAGTACGTCCGACGACCACACCCTGTGATGTGTCACTTAGCTGAAACCAACTCATACTAAGCACACAGACACCATGCATACATACATGTACAGTCCAGCGCCGTATGACGTTTGTCATGCGAGCCTCGTCCTCGCCACCTTTGTTGCCACTCGCTGGCAACCTCACACTGCTGCTGCTGCAGATGAGCAGATCTATCGTTATTCGGCGAGGACGACGACGACAGGTGAAGATTAAGGATAATTGAGTTTATTAATTCCAGGTTACGTGCTCCTCAGGCTAATCATCAGCGACGAACTGAAGAAGCAGCGCTAACTTATTGATACAGTGGGGCCTACGGTCGGCGCTTTCGATGGCTGCAGCGAGGATAACACCGTGCTCCTAAGCACAGCACACTGCGGCGCTGGCTCTGCCGGCCGTTCCGTCGAGAGCGAAAACGCAAAAGCGACGGCTAATCACGCACTAACTAATAGCTGTCCGGCCGTCCGATCCTGTTTGACAATGCAAGGGATAACCCGGCCAGTCTCGCGCGCGCCAGCTGCGCCGTTTCCATTCAGGGGCAGGCGAATCGAAGCTAGCTAGGTTTGCAGCCACTAGGCAGCGATCGGCCGGGACCACCGTGGGCCCGGGCTTGCCATCTTGGGCAGGGCGGCCGCGGTGCGGAAAGCGGAGTGCAACGGCTCGGTCGCCTGGCTGCCGCGCCCTGGATCGGCCGATGCCCGGTAGCTGTCGCGCGCCCGGCCGGACGATGATGCTGCTCTCTCTCTCTCTCTCTTCTCGTCTGTTGTCTCTCCACCTCAGTGAAACAGTACGTGAATCCATTCGTCGATCGCCGCACGACAGCGACAAAATAAAGCGGGGAAGGGAGAGGATGTGGCGGAGGAGGATTTTCAGAGGAAAAGGAGGAGGGGAGGGGCGAACCCATGCGCGGTTGTGCTTCGCTCGGCGATCGCGGCTTTCAATGCGCCGTGCCGGTGGACGACGCCCGGATGTGACCGTACAGCCGTCGGTGAAGTACAGGCGAGCGAGGGTGGGCCCGGCCCGCGGGACGGGATGAGGTGAGACCGTCTGAGAGCGACCGACCGCGATTTGCTACGGTAAACTATCGATCGTGCCGGAGGTTAATTCATTTATGACGGGGATAGATGCGCCGCGATTCGCTGCTAACGCACGGTACGTGTCGCGTAGTACTCGTGCAGGGGAATGGGGAGAAGGACGGAATTCACGATGAGGATGAAAAGGTAATCCATTCCATGTTGGGCCTAATCTGGAAGTCCATATCGGGCCGTCGGAAATAGAATTCTACGTATGAGCCCACTTAGAAAAGTCCACCCGTCTCAGGAAACTACTGGGCCAGCAGTCCACTCAGAGACACGGGCTTTCCGGGCTTAATCAGTGCTTCATCTGTTTTTTTTTTCTTCTCATTTTGCGCGGAACACGTTCTGTAATATAGCGGAACACAAATATACGCAGCGTGACAGGTAGAGATAGGTCACTGATGCAACGATTATACCGCCACGTCTTCCACACACATTTTTTACAGGTCATAAGTATACTTGAGTGCCAATCAACCATATGCACAAGGGCGGAGCTACGTTGACGTCAGTGGCTGCACCCACAAATTTTTTTAAAATCAGTTATAATAGCTATTTTTTCACCTTAAATTTGCTCTAGCTCCGCCCCATATGCATGTTTCTGGCAATCCACGAACCGTGTTGGACTCGACGACCAAACTGCAAGCCAAACCAGCGTGTCAGCCAGACGCCAGCGTACGGCGTGCTCAAGTGCGCGCGGTCGAGCAAAGCTGCAAGCTGGAGAGGTAAGCCGCACCCGCCGTCACCTCGATGATACAACGCTACAGGCCCGGCCGGCTGCTGTTCTTCCTCCTGTTCGCAACGCAACAACAGAAAAATCTCCATGCGCCGCGCCGCGGCCGCGCCGCGCTTAGCGTTAGTGGGGCACTTAGGATGCGGCTAATGAGTGTATCAATCGCCGCCCGTGCGCGCACCTTTCTTGCCTCAGCTAATTATCGATCCGATTCCGACCCGCGCACGCGGATGGTCCACGGCCCGGGGTAGTTGGGCATTCATCAGGCGATGGATGCTGCGGCAATCCGGCAAGTGGGGGGCGCGATCATGGGATGGGATCGCCGGCCGCTCGCTGGGGGGCCCCGCCGGAACTCGAAGCAAAAGGCCTCATCGGCTCGAGCTCAGATTGCGAATGGGCAGTGCAGGTGTATTCGGGCCCACCATAAAGCGCCTGTACGAATGCGGGAAGATACGTTGCAGGCGCAGAAAGCCGGAGACGGCCTGAACGAGGGAGCGACGGAGCAAGTGCGAGCGGCGCGGCGTCCATGGGCCATGGGCCCATGTACATGCGTGCGCACGAGATGACGCGCCGCGGCTTGAGGTTGACGAGCCTTCTTTTGCACTGGGCAACGGATTTGGTTCGTCGATTATGCTTGAGATTTTCTAAGGAGCTTGTAGTACAAGGCTCCTTTACCCGGTGGCCGGTTGGAGACTCGTAGAGTAATAATAGTATCTCCTTTTGGAATTTGATACGTTATACATGTTACTTTCTTCTTTTAGAAAAAACAAATTGGCACAGGGCACCCGTGCCGTTCTTTTGCGCCGCGCCGTCGCGTCAAGTCGGATAGAATACATGCACACGAATCAAGTGCTAGAGATTTATGCATAGCGAGGTTAAGAATTTCAGTTTTGCGAAATTGATGTGGCCTGTTTAAAGATGGATTAGTATCAATATTAACAACTAAAATTAGTACTAAACAGGAACCAAACGTCTTAGCAAATATTAAGGTCTCGTTTATGAGTTAGAGTTAGTTACTAGTTGGACCAAAAATTAGCTCAAATTAGCTGAGGTAGTTGACTATCAACTAGTTAAAGTCTTGGCAAAAAATTAACCCGGCTATTAAACCTCCTGTTTAGGTGCATTAGAGCTAATTTTTAATAACCTAGTGATTAGCTCTTGTGTCCAAATTAAATAAAGAAACTTAGTAATTGGCTTCCACAAAATAAGCACTACTGACAATTAGATGAAGGTGTTAAGAATTCCTCCATTAGAGGATCGATGGTCATACATATATGTCTTGATAGGCTTATTCCATGTATGTCATGTTAGCTACTTTATTTGTCCTGAAAACATATCTATATAAAGGGACTACATATACATCCATATTGACTAATGAAGAGATAACTCCTATCACATACATGTCTCATGTGCGTTCATGTGTATTGTTTTTTAGATTGAGGGAAGGAGACGAGACCTGTCTACAACTTCTATATGTTTCTTTCTTGGGATCAGGAACAGACGGATCTTGCTATCCGTGCATAGACCGATTCATAATAGGATCCCAAGACAACTCTTTGTGGATTCCCTTTTTTTTCCTTCTACATCTTCCAATGTTCCTCTAGCCCAACTTCCTATTAAATATGTAGCACACATCCGCTCCCACACCTCTGTGCAAAGCTGTCATTTCTTTGGTGTCGTGTGACAGAACCTCTTAAGATAGGGTCCACTTGCCAGGATTAACCACTTAATCCCAACAAATGATCTAAACCTTAATTAGCCCGTCAGGTGTCGCCACTTTGCAGCGGGTCATCCACCTCTATCCAAATAGGATCTCCTCATTACAAACATTACAGAAGTAACCCGATAATTTATATTACATCAAAGTAGCGGAAATTAAAGTCATATTACAAACCATAAGTCTTGAAACATAACTTAGTGCGATACGATATTATTACATCAAGCTGCTGATAGAGTATGAACAAAACAACCGAGGTACCCTTGCCCAAGGGTCAAGCAAGACCAACTACTCCTCACCCTCATCAACTGAAACAACAGTCATACAGCACGAGGCCACACAAACTGGATTGGGACCCTCATCTGCAACAGGGGTTAACAAACCCTGAGTACGGGAGTACTCAACAAGACTTATCCGACAAATAAAATATTTGGTGGACAAAACAGTATGCAAGACATAGGATTCAAGGGGGTGGTTTGCGAGAATCAAGTATTTTGCATAAATGAGCATTTATAAAAGAGTTAAAATTCATTTGAGTTATTCATAAGACTACACAGGTACCGATCTAGATGTATGATCGATAACGAGGTAATAACCATCCATAAAGGGATCCACAAGTATCTAGTTCAAGTGCATTACTACGCGGAAGAGGACAGGGTTGTGTTTCCATATCCGAGGAACACGACGATTCGAACCGGTTAAACCCAGCTGGGGATTCCCAATCACACGACATATACAACACTAAAGCACGCATATGACTACCTTTCTCTGGATCCTCCAGCCAAGACCGGGGTTCCGCCACCCGAGAGCACAGTACACCTCCATCCAGTTCGCTAACTTGGAGGGTACACACTACTCTCGCCATCTCTCCACTCCCAGTGCGGATTAACCGTTCTTCAAACTAGAATAGCCAGAGTCCAGCTTCCCGGAGTATGTGATAGGTACTCCAAAGTCACAACCCTTGAACATCTACAACAGACGGTTCCTAATCGACACAGGCGGAAAGAACCCGCTCACCAGTCACCACTGGTGGCTCCCAAACACCGTGTCCGCCCGGTTTCAGATTATTACTTCCAAAAACAACATCCCTTTCTTAGAAAACATAACCATTTGCCGAAGCAAAACGCTATGCGTAGGTGTAAGGATCTGATTAGCCTAGAGGGGGGGGGTGAATAGGCCTGTCTAAAATTCAACTCGACACTTGCTATCAGTCATAGGTCGGCACTGCCGGGCTCAGGGCCGGCACTGTCGGGGTGGCCGACACTGCTGGGCTAAGAGCAGCAGTGCTGGTCACCTGAACAGATTTCAACACAATTCAAAAAGTAAAGACTGAATGTAAATTGTGGCTGAATCAAAACCTTCCTAGAGGTGTAGGAAACCTCTAGCACCACTTGAAAGTGGTAGCAACACACCCTTGGAGTAGATCGAGTCCAAACCCTAGAAATCACCTTGCACACAATATATAACAAAGTAACGTAACAAGCACACGGTGATACAAGGATTTATCCCGTGGTTCAGCTCGCCACCAAGGCTTGCCTACGTCCACGTTGTTGAGGTGCGCCACACAAGGCTCAAGCGCGCCACACAAGGCTAGCTCTTTCCTCGGTCTCAAGTCAAGAGAATGAACTCTTGAGATGAGGGGCAATGTATTAGCAATATGGTGGTGTTACAAACCTCCCTTGGCTGCCACACAAGTTGGCAAGCTCAAGGGCGACGCCTAGCCGGCTAGGAGCAAAGCTCCAAGAGTAACAAACTCAAACCGTCGGCCACCACGCGAACCAAATGCTTGTAGGAGTGAAGATCCGAGGGAGAAGCTTCTTCTCAAAGTTTGGAGGCTCAATCTCTCAAAGAATGATTGGAAATCAGTGGAGGAGAGTGGATGAGCACCAAGGGAGAAGGGAGAGCAAGAAAGAGCTTCTCTATTCTGTTTTTGCGAAGTCTGAGAGCTGGAATGGCAGAACTAGCCGTTAGGGCGAAGTGAGGGGGTGTTTAAGTACCCCTCACTGCCAACGGGCAGAACAAGTCGCGGCAGTGTCGGCCTGTAGCCCGACACTGCCGGCCTGCCCGGCACTGCCGGTCTGGGCAGAACAGCAAAGGAATGATCTTCAATAAGTTGGCTGATCTGCCCACTTTGTATGTGGAGGTGTGAAGTATACAGATAGATGTTTCATTTGGTTCACTTGTTGGCATGCGTGTTGAGTCCCTCTTAACAGTACGGCATACCTAACTCAATTTCAAAGTATAAAAGAATTTAAACTCCTTAGAGCTTGTTGCCATGCACTTTTGTAATTGGAGGGGTCCGCCAACCTGTTCATCAACCTCCTTAAGTTTAACCTGCTTGTCATACTTGTAAAGTCTCATTAGTTCTCTAATTGCGTTGTCATGTCACCAAAACCCACTTAAGGCTTGATTGCACTTTCAATCTCTCCCTTTTTGGTGATTGATGACAACACACTTAGAGCTTACAAAAGTGAAGTATAATCTAAGACAATGCAAGTCATGGGTGTAGGAGCTCCCCCTAAATGTGTGAATGAGAATTTGAATTTCCAAATTTGGCATGAAAAACTAAAATTCACACATTGGAGTGAAATAGGGCTTCCCCTACATCCATGGCTGCTGTGGGGTGCTGAAAAAGGTGTCACAAGAATATACGTGATGCATATGAACCTGTCTCAACAAAAATCAGAGGGGCTGTTGTTGAGCAGTCCGGCACTGCCGGCCTGGAGCCCGACACTGCCGGCCTAGCTGCAACCAGCAACCATGCGGAAGCTCAAGCACGACCACACAGCGAGATATAAATAAAACCTAAATGCACACTAAGACAAGCATGATATATATGAGAGAGTACATGTCCAGAAACGACACTAATAAAGTACTTAAGTGACAATATTACAATAAAGTAGTTTTGCAAGTTGCCCTCTCATCTCTCAAACTAAAAAATTGAAAAACTAAGATAACTAGCAGTTGCTGCTCCTCTGCTCCTTCATGACCGTCGAAGGTTTGTTGTACCCCCTTCACTTAGTAATTTTCCCCCTTTTGCAACAAGTCACCAAAAAGAGAAAAAAACAAACAGAAAGAATACAAGCTAGTCATCCTCATCCATGTCGTCCTCATCATCATCATCTTCATCTTCATCTTCCTCATCATCATCATCTGGAGCTGAAGAGAAGTGAATATCAGGAGTTGAGACCCTCTTGCTCAACCTCCTAGTCTGGGGCTGCTGGATCTCTTCCTCCTCCCCATCATCCTCATCATCAGAATCATCACCAACATAAGTAGACTCCTCACTGAGCTGTGATGGTGGTGTAGGTGGAGGAATCTGACTGAGGCCCTGCTCCTGTCTGAGCTACCTGATCTCAAGCCTAGTCTGGTAAGCATGGTCACTGGCATAACAAATGCCAGCAAAGATCTTATTTAACAACCTACCAAGCTAACCCTTCTTTCTGCCTCTGCTAACTGCTCTGGAAGACTCAGGATGATCTGCTGATGTCCTAGTACTGTCTCTGGGAGGAGTATTCACCTCCTGAACTACAGAAGAGTGAATGGCCTTCTCTGCCCTGAAAGGCTCATGAGTTGTATCCTTGTTGTAGATCCGGTCAGTCACCATCTCAATGATGAACATCAGATAGGGGGCATAAGGAAGCCCCTTTCTGACATCCTCTACTGCAATGCATATCTCATCCCACAGAAACCGAGCCACTGAGAATGGTGGTGCTCCACCTCTCATTCTCCTAAGCACATTCTTGGATGTAGCATAGAGATTTGAAGCAGATCCCACCTTGGGATAGAGAGTGGTCCTGAAGAGGTTGTTAAAGATATAATATTTACTCCTCAAACCCTTCACAAGACCGTCTGCATACTGAGGCTCAATATAGAGCTGTGAGATCTCCTCATTGGTCAAGCCTCTCTCA
Source organism: Microstegium vimineum (assembly GCA_022036555.1). Classification (NCBI taxonomy): domain Eukaryota; kingdom Viridiplantae; phylum Streptophyta; class Magnoliopsida; order Poales; family Poaceae; genus Microstegium; species Microstegium vimineum. Next base: position 20,730,343 of record CM039141.1, on the reverse strand, counting down.
TCATGAATATTCATGCACTCCCTGTCACCCTTTCCAAAGCCTAGGAGATGGGCAAAAGTCACATAGTCCAACTTATAGTGCCTGCCCTCTGTCATCCAGTGCATCACCATGTTCTCCCTATACAAATAGTAGGTGGAGTAGAACTGGTGAATGATCTCTGTATTCCACTCATTCTGGAATCTCATCCAGTGATACATGCCAAGCTGCCTGCACTGGTCAACGACTCTGTCAAACACAGGATCTCTCTTAAGCTCCAAGTGCTCACAATCAACATATTTCATCTTTATGATCTTGGGTTTATCAGCTTGAAGAAGGACTATGGTGTAATAGTCAGAATGGAAAATATTCCAAAAACTATAATCCACACTCATGTCCTTTGACACATCATAGGGATTTAAGGCCCTCTGCTCCTGGACTGTCCTCCGATGATTTTTATAGTTTACTCTGACTCTGCCAGGAGTGTCCTGAGGGTCTCTGACTAGCACCTCCTCAGGATGCTCCATAAGGTGAAAAACATTTAAAAGACCCAAGTCTGAAGGTGTCCTAGGGCACACATCATCTCTGATTGTTCTCCCTGCCCTTTGCAAAGCCTCCTCTTGAGCTATCCTCTGCCTGGGATTTAACCCATCATTAGCCAAGGGAGTACGAGCCTTGGACCTTGACCTCTTTCCTCCTCCACGACTCGATCCACCGACGTCCATCTATGCATTTAAAAGGAGAAAATGTTAAGTTGCTGCACTTAGACAGTGACAAGAAACTCTAGTGGAGAGATTGAACCAAAATCTAGGGTCAATAGACGATTGTAAGAGCAACTGCACAGGTGCTGTCACCAGGGGCCCAACACTGCCGGCCTCTGGGCCGGCACTACCGGCCTGGTGCAGACAGCACCATGGCATGCTCCATCAATCCTCCATTGAAACTAGGTTTTGATCAAATCTAACTACTGGAGGTACATCACCATATATAATGCAACTACTAACAACCTAAATCTCATCTCAAAAACTATGCATTGCATAGATCGAACCAACCTAGGGTTTCATATTATTACCTTTGAAATAGAGGGAAGGAGACGAAGAAGGTCGGGCTTGAATGAAGCTTGACGCAGGGAGGAAGATCCTCCACACCTCCTCCAATGGCAGCACCTCCAAAGGGGCAGCACTGCCGGGGGGAAGAGAGGGACCTCCGGGCTCTCTAGGTCTCCTTAGGGTTGAGAGAGGAGAGGGAAAGGTGTTCTGTTGGAAGGGTATGACCTGGGATGGAGTCCCCTCGGGTTGGGGTGAGAAGATAAAGCAAAACCCGAGGGCTAGGACTTGGGCCCGACAGGCTCGGGTCCTTTAAGTCCTGGCACTGCCGGCCTTAGCCCGGCACTGCCGGACACCCCGGCACTGCTGGCCTGGGGCCGACACTGCTGGCCTGGCCATGTAGTGAGGCACTATGCCACTGCTATACTCTATATTTATGCAATTGTGGACACATACCCCTTGCCATGTGCTGACCAGTAAGAAAATCATCAATCATACAATGACCAACACATTCAAGTTTCTTTCGAAATTGGTTTTGAAACACATAATTGAGACTTTCAAAGTTTTGCCTAAGTCGCTAGGTGGACAAACAAATGTGTGCTATAGTTCAAACCACGTTACGAGAGTCAAGTATATTCAGCTCACTACGCAAAGCACAAAACCTTGTCTCATCTAGAGGCTTAGTGAAGATATCAGCTAGTTGCTTTTCAGTGCTCACATGGCGAATTGCGATATCTCCTTTTAATTCGTGGTCTCTCAAGAAGTGATGACGGATGTCTATGTGTTTGGTTCTAGAGTGACTAACCGGGTTGTTTGTAAGTTTAATGGCACTCTCGTTATCACACAAGCGAGGCACCTTGGTGAATTGACATCCGAAATCTTTTAAGGTTTGCCTCATCCAAAGTAGTTGAGCACAACAAGCGCCGGCTGCAACATACTCGGCCTCGGCGGTGGAAAGGGCTACACAATTTTGCTTTTTAGAACTCCAAGACACTAGGGATCGTCCAAGGAATTGACACGTCCCCGAAGTGTTTTTTCGGTCTACCTTGTAACCGGCGTAATCAGAATTCGAATACCCAAGTAGATCGAACTTAGAGCCCTTAGGATACCATAAGCCAAGGTTAGGAGTGAAAACTAGATATCTCAAGATTCTCTTAACGGCCACTAAGTGGCACTCTTTCAGGTTAGCTTGAAATATAGCACACATGCACACACTAAGCATTATGTCCGGCCTAGATGCACATAAGTAAAGGAGAGAGCTGATCATGGAACAATATATCTTAATGTCCACGGATTTTCCTCCTTCATCCAGATCAAGATGTCCATTAGTTGGCATGGGAGTCTTGATTGGTTTAGCATTTGCCATGTCAAACTTTCTTAACATATCATGGGTGTACTTGGTTTGGCATAAGAAAGTTCCTTCCTTGAGTTGCTTGATTTGAAAACCGAGGAAGAACTTTAGCTCACCCATCATAGACATCTCGAATCTTTTAGTCATGATCCTACTAAACTCATCACAATAGGATTGGTTAGTACTACCAAATATTATGTCATCGACATATATTTGGCACACAAAGATATCATTATTGACTTTATGAGTGAAGAGAGTAGGATCCGCTTTGCCTATTTCAAAGCCTTGTTTGATCAAGAATTCCTTAAGGCATTCATACCATGCTCTTGGTGCTTGCTTAAGCCCATAGAGAGCCTTATGGAGCTTGAAGACATGATGAGGGAACTTTGGATCTTCAAAACCCAGTGGCTGCTCAACATACACCGACTCTTGGATAGGGCCGTTGAGAAATGCACTCTTGACATCCATTTGTTGAAGCTTGAAGTCATGATGGGCAGAACAGGCCAAAAGCATTCGAATTGCTTCAAGCCTAGCTACCGGTGCATATGTCTCTTCAAAATCTAGGCCCTCCACTTGAGTGAAACCTTGAGCCACCAATCTTGCCTTGTTCCTTGTCACCACGCCTTGCTCATCTTGCTTGTTGCGGAAGACCCATTTGGTTCCAATCACATTGGTATTTGGTCTTTCCATAAGTGACCAAACCTTGTTCCTTTCAAAGCTATTTAGCTCTTCTTACATAGCCATCACTCAATCCGGATCATCTAGAGCTTGCTCAACCTTGAGAGGTTCCAAAGAGGAGACAAAAGAGTAAAATTGACAAAAATTTGCCAAATGTGAACGAGTAGTTACCCCTCTTCGGAAACTCCCAAGTATATTGTCGACGGGATGATCCTTTTGAATTGTTTACCTTAATCTTGGGTGTTCTATGACTTCTTGTTGGTTAGCTTGGTCATCATACTCATGCTCTTCAAATATTGGTTGTAGGTTTCTTGGAGTAGCAGGAGAAGGGTTAGTTGCTGCCTGTCTGCCTGGTCCGACAGTGCCGACCTCTGGCCCGGCAGTGCCGGCCACAGGGGCAGAGCCCTAACCAGGGAGCACTGCAGGCCCTTCTTCATCAAGTCTTGGAGCAGTAGCTTCTTCTCCTTGAGGTTCCACATCTATGGCCTGAGCTTCTTGTGGTCTAATATCACTAATAGCCATATTCTTGATTGCTTCACATGGTGGTTCCTCATTGCCTACAATCACTTGATCAATTTGCTCTACTTGAGAGCCATTAGATTCATCAAATATCACGTCTATCGCGATTTCAATTTTCCCTAAGGTCTTGTTGAATACACGATAGGCATGCTCATTTGATCCATAACCAAGAAGAAAACCTTCATCAACTTTAGGTACAAACTTAGAGGTTTTGGGTTTCTTATTAAGTATGAAACACTTGCACCCAAAAACTCTAAAGTAAGACACCTTTGGTTTGTTACCTGTTAGGAGTTCATATGAAGTCTTCTTCAAGATTTTGTGTAGATAGAGCCGGTTGATGGCATGGCAAGCGGTGTTGACGGCTTCGGCCCAAAAGATATCCGAAGTCTTGTACTCATCTAGCATTGTCCTTGCCATGTCAATGAGTATCCGGTTCTTCCTCTCTACTACACCATTTTGTTGAGGGGTGTATGGAACTGAAAACTCATGCTTGATGCCCTCATCATCAAGAAACTCCTCCACTTGAGTGTTCTTGAATTCGGTTCCATTGTCACTACGAACTTTCTTGATTTGAAAACCGAATTCTCTTTGTGCTCTTCTAATGAAGGTTTTCACCTTATCTTGCACTTGTGCCTTATCATACATGAAAACACCCAAGTGAAACGAGTAAAGTCATCAACAATAACTAAACCATGTTTGTTACTGTCAATGCTTATGTAGGCCACCAGTCCAAAGAGATCCATGTGAATTAGCTCCAATGGTTGCTTGGTGGAGACAATGCTCTTTGGTGGGTGAGGTGCACCTACTTGCTTTCCGGCTTGATAAGCGCTATAAATTCTATCCTTCTCAAAATGAACATTGGTTAGTCCAAGAATGTGTTCATCTTTTAGGAGTTTGGCCAAGTTCCTCATCCCAACATGAGCTAGTCGACGATGCCATAGCCAACCCATGCTAGATTTTGCCACTAAACAAGTCTCAAGCTTAGCCTTACTTTTGTTGAAATCAACTAGGTAAAGCTTGCCCTTCAAACGACCCGTAAAGACAATAGAGGAATCCTTCCTCTTAAAGACATCTACCCCCTTATCCGTAAAGAGACAATTGAAGCATATCTCACATAATTGAGAAACGGACAACAAATTGTAACTCAACGAATTCACATGTAATACATTTGAGATGGAATGATCAAGAGTAATAGCAACTTTACCAAGTACAATCACTTCCCCTTTGGAGTTGTCACCAAAGATGATATTCTCACTTGCATTTGAAGTTGGGGAATATGATGAGAACATACTCCTTTCTCCGGTCATATGATTTGTACATCCGCTATCAAGCACCCAACTTGATCCACCGGAGGAGTATGCCTACAAAACAATTTAGTTCCTAGATTTAGGTCCACAATCAATCTTGGGGCCTTGCATGTTAGTCACAACAATTTTGAGAACCCAAATGTTCATGCTTCTTTTATCATGTTTCTCATCACCCACAAATTCTGCAATGACTTTACCACGGTCATTGCATTTCAACATGTAGCTTGAGGACAAACTTCCATGAGGTGACCTTGTCTTGGGTTGATATGCAAATTTTTTTTTGGCCACCCAGATTAAGTCCTTGGGTTTCTGAGAAACCTACTTTTGCTGGGGCATCTTCTTGGCATGGACTTGGGCTTTAGTTTGATCAGGTGAAGCATTGGTAGCCTTCCCTTTCTTGGGGCGCGGCACTGCCGACCTCAGGTCCGGCACTGCCAGCCTATGGTCCACCAGAGCTGCTGTCTGTGCAGGCTTATCTGCACCAATGCTTCCCTTCTTCTCAAACTTGACACACTCAATGCCTTTGACCATTTTTTACCATTGGTTTTGCCTCCTTGAGTGTGACCAAGCCCATCTTTGATTTATGGATGCCTTCCATCCTTGTATTTGATCTTCTTTGGCTCAACTCTGTCTTTGTCATTCTTCTTTGAAACTGAGATGACATTGTTGAGCCTTGCTATTTCTTTCTTCATAGCCTCCATGTTGGCAAGGTTAGTGGAATAGGCATTCATATCAATATTATAGCATTTTCCACAACCTTGACTAGTGGATGGAGAAGAGGCATCATTTGATTTAGAAAGATGTAAGTTGCCCTCCCAAAGAAGAGAGTATTGTGCCTCAAGCTCTTGATGCTTTTCAACTAAGCCACAATACTTTTGCTTGAGGTCACCACACTCCTTAGTGAGAGCATGAGCTTCTCTTTCCTTGGCCAAAGCTTTGGTCAAAGAGCTCACCTCACTCCTTTCTAATTCAAGGGCTTCCTCACTAGCAATGTAAAGATCCTCTTGTTTAATAAGAGTTTTCTCTCTAGATGCTAGCTCGTCCTTTGTTGCCTCTAATTCATCCAATATGTTGGCAATGAATAGTTTGGTCTTAGGATCCATTTTCTTAGTTATTTCATTTATCTCTTCATCACTAGATTCATCATCACTAGAGTAATCACTAGAATCACTACTAGAGATGTCTTTGGGGGATGAGTTATGGCTTTGGGTTTTAATTTTACCTTCTCACCCTTTGCCATAAGACAAGTGTGAGGGAAGCTTTCATCATCATCGGACATGTTGTTGAAGAGCCTTGTTGAAGTGGATGGATTGTGAATAGCAATGGTGACCATCTCTTCATCTTCACTATTGGTTGATTCATCCCAACCATGTCCAATATGAGCTTCACCCACATATTTCTTCCCTTTCTTGTAGTCACCCTTGTCTTCTCTCTTTCCTTTGCCAAATTTGTTGTCTTTCTCTTTATTTGGGAAATCGGCAATAAAGTGTTCGGTGCTACCACACCTAAAACAAGTTCTTGATTTCTTGATTGGGAACTTCCTCTTCATGAGCTTGTACCAATTCTTCTTTAGGCCCTTGTTGAATCTTCTTATGAATAGATCCATGTCATCTATGTTCTCCTCTTGTTCACCTTCACTTTCACCATCACTTGATGTTGGAGCTTCGGGTTGATTCTTGATGGCCTTGGTTTTTTGAGATTTGCTTGAGGAGGGATGCTTGCTGTTTTTGGAACAGCTAGGGGCTGATTTCCTTGTGCTCTTGTTTGCCTTGAGAGCCACATCCTTGATCTTCATGCCCTCCAACCTTTCTTGCATCTCTCCAAGCTTCTTCCTCTCTTGTGCTTCTTCTCTTTGTAGATCAAAAGTGATGATCCTTCCAAGCACATCACTTGGTGTGAAGTACTCAAATCTCTTCTTATCTCATATCAATGTCACAACGGTCTCATCCCTTGGGGAGTAGGCTTCAAGCATAATCTTAACAACCTTGTGATCATTGACCTCTTCACCACCAAGGCCTCTAATCTTTCCAACCATGGTCATCAATCTATCGAACATCTTTTGTGGCCCTTCACCTTCGTTGATCACGAACCGGTTGAGCTTGGCCATCAATAGGTCGATCTTGGATTGCCTTACTTTTCTCACACCCTCATGTGCAAGATGCAAAGTATCCAAAATTTCCTTTGCAACCTCCAAGCCCATGACCTTGTTGTACTCATTGTCCTCCAATGCACTTAGCAACATGCTAGTTGCTTGTGCGTTGAGTTGTATGCAACGGAGCTCGGTGGTGGTGGGACTTGTGGGATCAACCGGAGGATCACATCCTTTGTGCACAATCTCCCAAGCACCGGGGTGAAGCCCTACAAGATAAGCTTTCATCAAGTGTTTCCACTTGACAAAGTTAGTCCCATCAAAGTGAGGCAATTTGCCCACGGGAACATAGAATAATGGTTTATGCTCATGCTTAGAAATGGATGAATAATCAAAGGATATGGCGGAGTATTTCTTGCTGCCATCATCCTTGTTCTTCTTATTCTCATCCTTCTTCATAGCCTTGGAGGCTTGATATGATGCATCATCATCACCGTCGGAGCTACTTGAATCAACCTCCACATGAGAGGCTTGCTCTTTGCTTTTCTTGAGCTCCTCCTCCTTGGCCTTGAGCTCTTTCTTGAGAGCTCTTACTTCTCTTCTATGAAGCTTCTCGGTAAGCTTCAAGATTTTGGCTTCATTAATTGCTTTTTCTTCCTTTTGCAATTTCTTGCCATCTCTTCTTAATCTTCTAGCTTCTTTTCTTCTTTCTATTTCTCTAGCGGATATACCAGCAGTGGTCTGGTACTTGTTCGTGTCAGCACTTTCATCGCTACTTGAGGTCTCATGCAATTCCACCTTCTTGGGATCAACCATTACGACATTTCCCTCTTCGGCCATTACCTCACACGGTTAAGTGCTTCTTGAGGTAACCTTGCTCTGATACCACTTGTAAGGACCTGATTAGCCTAGAGGGAGGGTGAATAGGCCTGTCTAAAATTCAACTCGACACTTGTTGCCAGTCACAGGCCGGCACTGTCGGCCTCAGGGCCGGCACTGCCGGGGTGGCTGGCACTGCTGGGCTAAGAGCAGCAGTGTTGGTCACCTGAACAGATTTCAACACAATTCAAAAAGTAAAGACTGAATGTAAATTGTGGCTGAATCAAAACCTTCCTAGAGGTGTAGGAAACCTCTAGCACCATTGAAAGTGGTAGCAACACACCCTTGGAGTAGATCGGGTCCAAACCCTAGAAATCACCTTGCACACAATATATAACAAAGTAAAGTAACAAGCACACGGTGACACAAGGATTTATCCCATGGTTCAGCTCGCCACCAAGTCTTGCCTACGTCCACGTTGTTGAGGTGCGCCACACAAGGCTCAAGCGCGCTACACAAGGCTAGCTCTTTCCTCGGTCTCAAGTCAAGAGAATGAACTCTTGAGATGAGGGGCAATGTATTAGCAATATGGTGGTGTTACAAACCTCCCTTGGCTGCCACACAAGTTGGCAAGCTCAAGGGCGACGCCTAGCCGGCTAGGAGCAAAGCTGATATGCACACGTTTATGCAGCACGTGTAGCAAGTTGTTGTGGCCCGATCTTCTCGTAGGATCTGTGAACTTGATAACTTGTCGCTGCGTGACCTGGTGAAGAGGCAATGCACCGCGAGGCTGCCCACGCGACGAACTACCGAGACAATCACCCTTCCACGTACCGACGAACAGCCCACGCAATCACGCCGTGTAGACGTGAAGGCACAAACTGGGTGAACCGCAGTTCGGCGTTCTACAACTCCCTCAGGAATCGAAAGAACAAGTTTGCAAGCCTCTCAAGACTCACTTGGGACAAGAATTCCAAGGGTTGGTATTTCTGAAATTGCAATCACGAGTTACTCTTCACGTCACCCATTACAAGGATATATATAGCACTAGTGGAGTTTCAGTTTTGATGGAAAATAATTGAACATGTAATGGGAAGTTGCAGCACTACTTTTATTAATAACTAAGCCAACTAGGACATGTGGCTGGTTGGTATTCTCTGCATGCCTGCTGGAGCTTGTGTGGACAGCAACCAAGTTGCTGATTGCATGCATTCCTAACTCCCAAATTATTTGCTTGCACTTCAACGGTTGATATTCATGGTAGCTGAATGGCCTTTCCTCTCTCATGCTTGTCCAGGTTCCTTGCAAATATTTGGCGGGCAGAATCTATCATCGTCCCATGCTTGTTCGTGCACTCCATCATTTCTAAGAACATTAAAACAAGTACTCAAAAGCATAGGTTCATTCAACGTAATCTGATTATTAAGCATAAGGTTAGCGTTCACCTGAGAATGAATTTCCTTCTCCAATTGTTTAGCTCTACTCCTTGTAATTGGACCTGTTATATCATGTGTAGCTTCATTTGAAGATGAGTGAATGCTAGGTATGTCCTCATTAGCCTCCCCCTCTTGAGAAGGAGTCGTCCTCGACTCAGGCTCACCAACAAATGGAAGCAAGTCTTTGACATTGAATGTAGTACTCACTTTTGAATATTCAGGTGGTAGCTCAATTTTGTAAGCATTATCATTTATCTTTTGGAGAACCTTGAATGGACCATCACCCCTAGGAGATAACTTACTCTTACGTTGTTGGGGAAAGCGTTCCTTGCGTAGATGCAACCATACAAGATCTCCTAGCTGGAATGTAACCTTCTTCTTACCTTTGTTTGCTTGCTTTGCATATTGTGCTGATTTCTTCTCAATATTCTTTCTTGTCTCCGCATGTAACCGCTTGATAAAGTCTGATCTTTTCGTAGCATCCAAGTTAACTTGTTCCTGTAATGGTAAAGGCAAAAGATCCATGGGAGTATGCGGTTTAAGCCCATAAACAATTTCAAATGGACAAGAGTTTGTTGTAGAATGGACTGCCCTGTTATAAGCAAATTCAACATGTGGAAGGCAGTCTTCCCAGAGCTTCAAATTCTTTTTCAACACACACGCAACATGGTTGACAAGGTACGGTTGACAACTTCTGTTTGTCCATCCGTTTGCGGATGACAAGTGGTGGAAAATAACAACTTTGTACCAAGCTTAGCCCACAATGTCTTCCAAAAATAGCTGAGAAATTTTGTATCCCGGTCTGAAACAATAGTCTTTGGAACTCCATGTAAACGAACGATCTCCCTGAAAAACAAATCAGCAACGTGTGAAGCATCATCGCTCTTATGACATGGGATAAAATGTGCCATTTTAGAAAAACGATCTACAACAACAAAAATAGAATCCCTCCCCCTCTGAGACCGAGGTAATCCTAGAACAAAGTCCATAGATATATCTTCCCAAGGTACATGTGGAATAGGTAATGGAGTATATAAACCATGGGGATTGAGGCGAGACTTAGCTTTCAAGCAAACGATGCAGCACCCAACGTGTCGCTGGACATCACGTCGCATATGTGGCCAAAAGAAATGATCAGAGAGCATGTCCAATGTCTTTTTGACACCAAAATGACCAGCTAGTCCACCTGCATGTGCTTCCTGCAAAAGAACTTGACGAATCGAACTAGCTGGAATGCATATTTTGTTAGTCCGAAACAAGAAGCCATCATGCACATAATATTTATCCCAACCTTTTCCATCAATGCAACGAGAGAAAGGTTCGTTAAAATCAGCATCAACAGCATAAAGTGATTTAATTGATTCTAATCCAAGGACTTTTGTATCTAGTTGTGTAATCAATGCACATCTTCTAGACAAGGCATCAGCAACAATGTTATCTTTACCACGCTTATGTTTGACAACATAGGGAAACGTTTCAATGAACTCAATCCATTTAGCATGTCGACGGTTCAGCTTGCCTTGGCTTTTAAGATATTTCAAAGCTTCATGATCAGAATGAATTACAAATTCTCTAGGTAACAAGTAATGTTGCCAAACTTCCAAAACGCGAACTAAGGCATAAAGCTCTTTGTCATAAACTGAGTAATTCAGATGTGGACCATTTAGCTTTTCAGAAAAGTAGGCAACAGGTTTACCTTCTTGCAGCAGTACACCTCCTATACCAATACCACTTGCATCACATTCAATCTCAAATGGCTTACCAAAATCAGGAAGTTGTAGCAGCGGTGCTTCACAAAGCTTTGTTTTCAGTGTGTGAAATGCTTGGTCTTCGTCATTCCCCCACTTGAATGGAACATCCTTCTTTGTGAGATTGTTAAGGGGTGCAGCGAGGGTGCTGAAATCTTTGACAAAACGCCTATAGAAACTTGCAAGACCATGAAAGCTTCGAACTTGGCTCACATTTACCGGTGTAGGCCAATCCTTTATTGCTTTAACCTTCTCTTCATCAACCTGAACACCATCTGCAGAAACAACAAAGCCAAGGAAAACAACACGGTCTGTGCAAAAGGTGCACTTAGCAAAGTTGCCATACAATTTCTCTTCCCTCAAAACAGCAAGTACTTGACGGATATGATCAAGATGTTCATCAAATGATTTGCTATAGATCAGAATATCATCAAAATAAACAACTACAAACTTGCCAATGAAAGCTCGTAAAACATGATTCATTAAGCGCATAAAAGTTGAAGGAGCATTTGTCAAGCCAAATGGCATCACAAGCCATTCATACAGACCAATTTTAGTTTTAAATGCTGTTTTCCATTCATCACCAAGTTTCATGCGGATTTGATGATAGCCACTACGCAGATCAATCTTGGTGAAAATGATGGAACCACTCAATTCATCTAACATGTCATCAAGTCGTGGAATGGGATGGCGATATCGAACAGTTATAGCATTGATAGCACGACAATCAACACACATGCGCCAAGAGCCATCTTTCTTTGGAACTAAAAGAACGGGAACAGCACATGGTGATAAGGATTCACGAACATACCCTTTGTCCAAAAGCTCTTTTACCTGTCGCTGAATTTCCTTTGTCTCTACGGGATTGGTGCGGTAGGCTGGACGATTTGGAAGAGAAGCACCTGGTACCAAATCAATTTGATGCTCAATTCCACGAAGTGGAGGAAGTCCAGCTGGTATCTCATCGGAAAAACATCTTCAAAGTCCTGTAAGAGATCAAGAACAACACTAGGCAATGATGAAGGTAAATCGTTAGTTGAAAGTAGGACCTCCTTGTGCAAGAGCACAAAGAATGGGGCTGTGGTGTTTCTCACTTCTCTCACATCACTCTTGCTCACAAAGAGACACTCTGTGTGGAGTGGCTGCTTAGGATTGGCATGAGGCTTTATGTGGCTGGATGGGTTAGAACTCCTCCCTTACTTGTGGTGGGGATCTCACTCAATTTTCTTTTGTCAGATTCCTCTCTTTTCTTGCGAGCCAAATCTGAAGCAGTATCTCCTCTGGAGATAATGGAACAAGAACCACCTTCTTGTCATTGTGAATGAAAGTGTGTTTGTTAGACCGTCCAAAATGCACCGAATCCACATCAAATTGCCAGGGCCGACCAAGCAGCAAATGGCATGCTTGCATGGGACAATATCACAATCCACCTCACCATGATAATCACCAATGGAAAATGACAAACGAATCATGGCTGAAACCTTAACTGTCCCAGAATTATTCAACCATTGCATATGGTATGGATGTGGATGGCGACGTGGCTGCAAACCAAGCTTCTCAACAAGCAAAGCACTAACAATATTATTGCAGCTCCCACCATCTATGATGAAACGACACACTTGGCCTTTCACTTTGCATCGGGACTGAAACAAATTGTGGCGTTGTCCTTGTTCATCAGCAACAAATTGAGTGGAAAGAACTCTTCTAACCACCAAAGAAGGAGATGGTGTATTCATTGTAGAAGGCTCGAAATCAGAAAAATCAGCAAGCAACTCATCAAAATCAGCACTAGTAATCTCGTCAGAAGATGGAGAAATAACATCTTGTAACATGTCATTGTGAGCAAAAGTTGGAATAGGTTGAATGGCTAAACAATTCAAACCTAGCTCAAATGTACCATCCTCTGCTGAATACTCACAAGTGTCAAGATTAGGATCTGCAAATACATTGTGAAACTCATCCTCCTCTTCACTTTGTGAATCATAAGAACCATCAGCAAGTGCAATAATAGTACGACGATTGGGACATTCAGCTTGCTTATGCCCATGACCACCACACTTAAAACACTCAATCTTGCTTGTCTTGCGTTGGTTAGCTGCAGTAAAAGGAGTGGGCTGACTTGAACTCACATCTTTACCTTTCACATCCAATTGTTTGGAAGAAGTTGGAGTAGATCTATTTGCTCCACGAGATGAGGATTTGGGCATTGCAGCTCCTTGCTGCTGGGATTGAGGCGTCACATCCCCTTGCTGTTGGGAATGACGCCAGGAAGCATTGTATTTGTAAGACGTAGCAATTTGCCTTTCAGCCCTCTTTGCAAAATGAACCAACTCGGTGAGACATGTGTAGGTTGTCATATCCACTTTATCAGCAATGGGTTTATTGAGGCCAACCAGAAACCGAGCCATTGTGGATTCCTCATCTTCAGTTATCCCGGTACGAAGTAAACACATTTCCAATTCTTGAAAATATTCATCAACAGTACGAGTACCTTGCACAAGACGTTTCAGCTTCAAATGTAGATCACGAGAGTAATATGCAGGAACAAAACGACGTCGCATTTCCCTCTTCATGTCTTCCCAAGTTATACGAACATGCCCAACTCTCTGATATTCAATACGGATCTGATTCCACCAAGGTATGGCATAGCCTTTAAACTCAATGGCTGCAAGCTTTGCCTTCTTTTCAGCAGGGTATTCATACAAATCAAATATGTGTTCCACCTTGGTCTCCCATTCAAAGTAAGCATCAGCGTTCTCCTGTCCGCTAAAAGGGGGAATAGACACTTTCACGTTTCTTAAACCATCATCATTACGATGACGATTGCGGTCACAATAACCATGATGGCCACCATGTCGATGATCATCCATGTTGGACAACATATCATCATCACCATCATAATCTCCTCCACCTCCAATAGGAATGCGACGAGGACGACCAAAATTAGCAAAACCAAGACCACGTCCGCCACGTCCACGACCAGCGGGACGACGTGGTGGATCATCCTCCTCCTCAATTTCAGCATCCTCATTTGGTGGCGGATCTCCACGTGGCATGTTCAGTTGGAGAGTTTGGAGTTGTTGCATCAGATTATGCATTTGTGTACGCATCTCCGCGAATTCCTCCGCCGAAACAGGGGCACCATCTCCAATTCCTGCCATATTAGTACAAACAAAAATATAGGATAGAATAATATGTGGAATCACTCCCTCACCACTTACAAAACAAGTTCTTTCTCTCCCTGAAAAGAGCAAGAACCGGGGCTGCAATCTGTAGGGAAGAGTGATTGTAACAGCGACGACGGTGCAACAACTCACGGTGCTTTTAAGTGGAGCTTGGAGGGGTAATATGTAAGTGGAATGCACTGAAATGTAGTGATGCAAAACCGAATAATAATCCAACAACACAAGTCTAAGTTGCTGAATATAAAGGAAAAGATGCACAAAGAAAGGAACAAGATGTAGGAAGTGGATAGATTAACTCCAATTGCACCAACCGAAACTTGTTGCTGCCCAAACCCCTTTTGGTGTGCTGAACACAATTCTCTTTTATTTCTTTTCTTTCTTTTTTTTTTTTTTTTACAACACGAACTCGTTGTTTTCAGTCCTTCTTTTGACTCATATATATCTTTTCTTTTAACCTCTATGACAAACACATCACAACTTTCAACTAAAAGGGGCCCATATGTATCAACTAATATGGATGGAGCAGCACAAAAACAAGAAACTCGGGTGGGGATTATGTAGCGGTTAGAAAACAAGGGTGGGGTGGGTGGGTATTTTTTTCTGTTTATATATATGCAGCAAGCAACGATCAGATCAAGGGTGGGATGGGTGGTTATATGCAGCGAGCGATTTGATGATTAGAACAAAGATAACAACTAGAATGATGTGGAAAAGAAATTCAGCAACTAGACAAATATTAAAGGATTAAAACTCGATAAAGCAAACTACAAAATCAGTAGCACATATGAATTTGGGCTGTAGGTTTTCTTTTTTGGCTATTAGTGGATAGTAGGTATATAACTCTATCCTACCAAAAACAAGAACAATCCTACTGAGGAAACGGAGGCTTTGGTACCAGATGATATGCACACGTTTATGCAGCACGTGTAGCAAGTTGTTGTGGCCCGATCTTCTCGTAGGATCTGTGAACTTGATAACTTGTCGCTGCGTGACCTGGTGAAGAGGCAATGCACCGCGAGGCTGCCCACGCGACGAACTACCGAGACAATCACCCTTCCACGTACCGACGAACAGCCCACGCAATCATGCCGTGTAGACGTGAAGGCACAAACTGGGTGAACCGCAGTTCGGCGTTCTACAACTCCCTCAGGAATCGAAAGAACAAGTTTGCAAGCCTCTCAAGACTCACTTGGGACAAGAATTCCAAGGGTTGGTATTTCTGAAATTGCAATCACGAGTTACTCTTCACGTCACCCATTACAAGGATATATATAGCACTAGTGGAGTTTCAGTTTTGATGGAAAATAATTGAACATGTAATGGGAAGTTGCAGCACTACTTTTATTAATAACTAAGCCAACTAGGACATGTGGCTGGTTGGTATTCTCTGCATGCCTGCTGGAGCTTGTGTGGACAGCAACCAAGTTGCTGATTGCATGCATTCCTAACTCCCAAATTATTTGCTTGCACTTCAACGGTTGATATTCATGGTAGCTGAATGGCCTTTCCTCTCTCATGCTTGTCCAGGTTCCTTGCAAATATTTGGCGGGCAGAATCTATCATCGTCCCATGCTTGTTCGTGCACTCCATCATTTCTAAGAACATTAAAACAAGTACTCAAAAGCATAGGTTCATTCAACGTAATCTGATTATTAAGCATAAGGTTAGCGTTCACCTGAGAATGAATTTCCTTCTCCAATTGTTTAGCTCTACTCCTTGTAATTGGACCTGTTATATCATGTGTAGCTTCATTTGAAGATGAGTGAATGCTAGGTATGTCCTCATTAAAAGCTCCAAGAGTAACAAACTCAAACCGTCGGCCACCACGCGAACCAAATGCTTGTAGGAGTGAAGATCCGAGGGAGAAGCTTCTTCTCAAAGTTTGGAGGCTCAATCTCTCAAAGAATGATTGGAAATCAGTGGAGGAGAGTGGATGAGCACCAAGGGAGAAGGGAGAAGGGAGAGCAAGAAAGAGCTTCTCTGTTCTGTTTTTGCGAAGTCTGAGAATTGGAATGGCAGAACTAGCCGTTAGGGCGAAGTGAGGGGGTGTTTAAGTACCCCTCACTACCAACGGGCAGAACAAGTCGCGGCAGTGCCGGCCTGTAGCCCGGCACTGCCGGCCTGCCCGACACTGTCGGCCAAGGAGCCCGACACTGCCGGCCTGGGCAGAACAGCAAAGGAATGATCTTCAATAAGCTGGCTGATTTGCCCACTTTGTATGTGTAGGTGTGAAATATACAGATAGATGTTGCATTTGGTTCACTTGTTGGCATGCGTGTTGAGTCTCTCTTAACAGTACGACATACCTAACTCAATTTCAAAGTATAAAAGAATTTAAACTCCTTAGAGCTTGTTGCCATGCACTTTTGTAATTGGAGGGGTCCGCTAACCTGTTCATCAACCTCCTTAAGTTTAACCTGCTTGTCATACTTGTAAAGTCTCATTAGTTCTCTAGTTGCGTTGTCATGTCACCAAAACCCACTTAAGGCTTGATTGCACTTTCAGTAGGTGACCGGAAATCACCTACTATAAAAGTTCTAAGCATACTAAGCATTTTTATGAAACTTTGCATCTTTAAACAAGTGTCAAGGTTAAAGGTACAACTAGTACAAGGATAAAGCTATGCATCAAGTAGGAATTTAATAAAGTACCATAATGCAATAGTATAATCATAAGTGTATTTAAAACAAACAATTTTAAACACAACGGAAGGTTTGGATGCACCGGGGCTTGCCTTGGTTGGAGGGATAAACAAACTCGGACTCGCATTCAACAAGAGAGAAAACCTCTTCACTAGAGGTATCCAACCCAACCAACGAACAATCTACACGATACAATGTCATGCTTAGATGATGCTTGAATGATAAATATGATGCTTTGCAACACACAAACATGTACTTGAAGGATGAAAAAATAGATTACAACCTTGAGTACAACTTCCCTTCATGAAGAAAAGCAAAACTAGGTTATAAAGCAAAATTAATTAAACCCTACTTATCTTGATTATCTAAGTTAATAATTACATTTAAAAGAACTGAGTAAACAACATCACATCAAGCATGTCCAACTTGTGGTTGTCACTGGACAAATGACCATTTGCATCAAATAATACAAATCACCCAAAACCTAAAGTCATTAGGGTTTCTAAATATTTTATAATTAATTATTCAATTAGCCATGTATAAAAGTTCATCCAAAAATTCTCAAACTTTTTCTACAGCAAGGTAACAGTGTATAAAGGTCACACAAAAATTTTTAGAATTTTTGGAATAGTAAACAGAGCATGAAAATTCATGGAAACTCATTTTTCAATTATTTTGAGCATTTTTATAGAATTAAAAATGTATTAAATATGGTCATGCTATATTTTTTCTTAAATACTACATAACATATAGAGCATACTCAAATTTTTACAGAATTTAAATATGCATAGAAATAAACATATAAAAATAACAAAAGTCATTACTGTGCAAAACTGGAAAAAGGAAAAACCCTTCAACTCAGCCGCTGACAGCTGGGTCCCGCCCGTCAGCGGCACAGAGGCAGAGCAACGGCGCCGACGACCACAAAACACGGCGGCGCGTCGCCGTCGGTGACCAAACTGCACAACCAACCCTCGCATCAGCTTCTACACTCCACCCTGAACCCAACGAGGTGCGACACGACCATTTTCATCCCTCAGAAACGCCTCACCGGCGACGGCGGCGGCGACCCGAGCTCGGCCGCACATACGCCGGTGAGTACAGCCATGCGTCGGAGAAACCAAGCCCCGCAAACGACTTAGGGAGCAACCACGAGCAAAACGCCCAACAGAAACGAGACTAAAACCTACCCTGGTGACCTTGCCGACGGCAATGGCGGCAACCCGCGCGCGGCCGCACATACGCCAGCGGACACAAGCCGTAATCGGCTCAACCAACAACCCCAGCATGCTTAGCGGCCCCCAGACAACGCGAAGCGCACGCAAAACAAACACAGAGCTAAACGCAACACCCTCGTCGACGGCCATGGCGGACGGCGGGGATCTGCGTGACGTGTGCCGGAGAAAATATGCACGCGCTCGAACAACCATCACCCATACCAGACTCAGGACGGCTAAACGAAGCTAGCGCAAGACTCGGATCAGAAAATGATCAACTACAACGACCAGACGACGAACACACCGCTGTGCCGGCGCTCGTGGACAGAGCTCAATGGCTCGATTCAAGGACAACCGAGTGTGCGGAGAGTTCGAGGTGCTTACCCCGGTGGTGTAGCACTTGCTAGCGCGGCCAGAGATGAAGCAAAGACGGCTGGCGACGAAGACTGTGCCGGCGGAGACGATGAACCGAGCGGCAACGATGATGTTCCCGGAGCTACGGTCCACCATTTGCAAAATGGAGAAGCCGACAAGAATCAGTGATGGATAAGGAAGATGAAACAAGAAAGAGGAAAGCAATGCGGCTCCTGTGTAGCCCGGTCGGCAACGAACCCGAGCGGCGGCGCTCTCGCCGGAGCCGAGGAAGACGGAGTCGTGCCGGTCGATTCACGCGGTCGCAGCTTCAACCAACTCTTCCAGAGGATTCGCGAGATCAAAGCGAAGGCAAAGGGAGTGAATTGAGGACTTGGCAGTGGCTAACGAGGTCGGACAAGCTCGTCGACGTGGGATGGACTCGCGGCGGAGCAGAGCAGAGCGGCGCGCGAGCGTGGAAAGGGAGGCAAGAGTGGACGGCGTCCTGTTTTGAAGACGACAATGGGTCCGCGATGTTGCCACGCACACGACAGGACGTGCGTCGACGCCAGGAGGCACGCGGTGAGCTCGGCAAGTGGCCGGCCAGGTATCGGCGTCGAGTTCACCGTCGCCATGCAAGTGTTTGATGAAATGACTGAACCGCCACTGGTACTAATTTGTAAATTGCTCAAGCTTCCAGGGGTTTTCATGAAAAACTTTGAATACGAAAGTTGCTCAAAACTTCATGATCTACACTTTTGTCAATACTCACATTTTCAAATTCGGCCTAGAAATGAAAATGAATTTTTGAAAATTTTAAATCCTTTTTAAAAGGTTTACCCCCCTTTTCAATTACTCTAAAAATTTGAATAACACTTAAAAAACTGTAAACACAACAAATGCAATTCAAACAGAGCTCTACAACTTTGCTTAAACAACCATATGCAAATTCTTTAGAGATTTTGAAAATCATGCTTAGGGTTTAATCCACCCCCTCTGGGAATTAGGGTTTGGATTCAAATTTAAAATTGAGAATTTGAAAAGATGACCTGCATTCACAACATTGATCAAACATAGACAAGTAAACTCATTTTAGTTCAATGCATATCTAGGTTTTCAAACAAGTGAATGATGCTTAATGCATATGATGACATGATCAGTTTTTAATTAAGTGATTAACACCAGGGGTGTTACATGTCGCTAGGCTTGTGCATGGCTTGATTTATATGGATTTGGATGAGGGTTTGACCCACCCATTTGTGAATCAATAAAGATGCATTGGATAGTATAAGATCGGTGGGTCAGAGCAACTCAACCAAACTCTCAAAATTTGTCCCCTGGTCCTTTAAATGAGAGTTCCTCAGTTATGTCCCTGCCTTTACTTCTTAGAGCATTCCAATCAATCTCCTTGTTTTTTCTACTTTACACTATAGTATCCTAGGCCCTACTCATCGGCTCCATTCGTCAACTTTGTGGGAAGACAGAAAGAGGGGGTAAGGAGAGGACGAGAGCTCCTATATTTTTGGGTTTAGGAGATATGAATGGGAGCCCCTCATCCATAATGGGTTGAATAGGAGCTCAATTTCGCGTGTTGGAACCTTTAAAATGGGCTAAAGGCTAAATAGGGTTTTTGTTCAAGTTGCTCTTAACTGGTTTTCTGCATACGAAGAGTGTAGTTCTCTGTCACCTCCTATTCTCTTCCTCCTCAAATCCACTCATCTGCTTCCACCACCTGCTCGTCGTGGTGGACAAAATCTTGGCGGTGAACCCATAAGATCGGTGTTGCATGTCAGCCCCAATTCCATCTCCTCGAAGACACACACACATATCCATTTGTGCATATGTCCATGCATGTTTGTTTGGTTCCCCATGTTTCATGGAACCATGAAGTTGTCGCCCAACACTACATGCACCTCATGGCCACAAACTTTGTGTCATGTTTCCACCTCATGAGCTTAGTGCACATGTTGCTCCTTGCCGCCGCTGATTGTGGATAAGGGTGAGGCAAGCGATGCTGCCACCACCACCATGGAGATTGTGTCCCTCGTTACGTTTCTCTCATTGCTGGCTGCATCCAACATCATTGAGCATGTCATCTATTGCAGCATTGTTGCAGGAGACATGGTGCACGCTTTCTGAGCTTTTCTCATGGGCCACAGTGATGACATGCCAACCCATGGATCTTATGGGTCGAATTCATATGCCACTCGTCTTCATGGATTAAATTGAGATTTGGATGGGTGGATTACGAAATCCATGCATCAGACATAGGTGACTCAACCTCCGTCTACGGTTTACACCCGCAAGCTCCACTATTACATGACTTTCAACAAAAACCTTATGTTTTCCTTCACAAATATGGTCTTTCCAAGCAAATGTTCTAGTCAAATTCTATCCATGTTCTATAAAATTCCCTAAAACCCCTTTCAAAAAGGAGGCATAATAAAGCATTTAAAAGAGAAATGATGAAAAGGGGTTATTGAAAAGAAAGACGACATGAAAACAATTCGTAAGAGATCCATCAGATATATATACATAGAAATAAAAAAGTTAAATTTTGAACACAAAATTCCCCAAACACAAGAGAAGAGGCGTTCATGGCCCCCTCTTTTCTAACCTCTATCATTGATTTCGTGGAATCCAGTGAGCATAACGAGTGGTAGTTTGTACGACTAATTTGTTATAGGAGAAAAATATTGTTCCACGTTGATTTATGAACTAAAATTGACTAAATAGTATAAACGAACAAAGTAATTTTCAATCTATTTGAATTTAACCTACTAAGATCAGCGTAATGTACAAAATTGCATATATGATTACAGCAATTTAGTATTTTAACAGAGTATATTTCGTAGTTGCATCACTTTCGCTTCGAATCGGGTCAACAAAGACTTGGGAGGGGCGTAAACCGGTCCGTTATTGGGCTCCTCCCCGTTCTGACCGCTGCCCCGGCGACCCGTTCGGCGGTCGCCCCTGCTCGCCGCTTGTTTATTCCTCGCAGTGCGTGACCCGGCAGCTGGTATACGCCCCTGCTGCACAATTAAACAAGTCGCTCGTAGCCAACCGCACAATTAATTCAATAATCAATCCGGAGTCACAGTAATCCAGCAGCGCCAACGACCGGACTGCAACACCAGCGACAAGCGACGGCGTGGCACGGGCAGCGCGTCGGGCTCTGAGCCCCTCGCCTCCCTCTCCTCCTCCTCCCACGCCCGCCGTCGCAGACCCCGAGAGCTCCAGCACCCCAGGCCCCCAGCCTCTTCTTCTTTCTCCGTGACTCGGAGCTGTCTGCCTCATCCTCACTGCCTCTGCGTGTGTGCGTCACTGCCGTGCCGCTGCGCCCGCTCGCCCGCTCCCGCAATAAATAACTTCCCTCCTCTCTCTCTCTCTCTCTCTCTCTCTTCCGTTCTCACCGCCCGCGCTCTCTCATCCAGGGACTCTAGCCTTGACTTTTCACGTTGCGTTTGAGCGGTGCTGCTGA
Organism: Microstegium vimineum; assembly: GCA_022036555.1. Classification (NCBI taxonomy): domain Eukaryota; kingdom Viridiplantae; phylum Streptophyta; class Magnoliopsida; order Poales; family Poaceae; genus Microstegium; species Microstegium vimineum. The sequence continues at coordinate 20,708,498 of CM039141.1, read as the reverse complement.
TCTGCGGTTCCTCTTCTCTCCACTCCACACCTGACCTGACCTGACCTGACCACCCGAGAGGGAATCCTCCTCCCTCCTGCGCGGCGGCGGCTGCGGCGGTGGTCTCCGTGCGGGTGTTTCTGTCCGGCGTTTACTTGCCGGGCCAGCGCGGCATTGCAGGAGGAGGAGGAGGGGAGATCGGAGGCGTGATCGATGGGGAACTGCGTGGCGAGCGGGGTGCGACGACGGTCACGTCGGCAGGTGCTGCAGGGGAGGACGGGAGGCGGCGCGGGAGGAGGTGGAAGGCGCCGCGGGAGGAGCAGCTCGGTTCGGTCCCCGGTCGGATCTTCTCCAACGACGGCCGTAGCCGCACCGCCGCCGTGTTCACGCAGCAGGGTCGCAAGGGGATCAATCAGGACGCCATGCTCGTCTGGGATGTAAGCCACGGAATCTCTCGCCCATCTCCTTCTCTCTCTCTCTCTCCTGTTCCTCCCGCCGTCAATTTGTTCCACAGAGGAAGGATGGTGGTGGTAATGGTGGTGGAGTGTCTGTCGCCTTGGCAGGGGTTCGGTGGGGAGGAGGACGTCGTGCTGTGTGGCGTGTTCGACGGGCACGGCCCGCATGGCCACCTGGTGGCGCGCAGGGTCCGCGATGCTCTGCCGCTGAAGCTCATGTCCGCGGTGCGCGCGTCCAAGGCTGGCTTGGACATACCCGCGGCCGCGTGGAGGAAGGCCTTTGCGAGCGCCTACAAGGCCATGGACAAGGATCTTCGCTCTCACGCCATCCTAGATTGCTTCTGCAGTGGCAGCACCGCCGTTACCGTCCTCAAGCTCGTACGTGCCACCGGACTTGACACGAGTCTGCTATTCATCCCTCCTCGCAGCAACATATGTCAAATCAATTCTGAGCTGTACACAGTCCACTGACGAGCGGTTTCTGCACGCAGGGCTCGGATCTCTACATGGCCAACATTGGTGACTCACGCGCCGTGCTAGGCTCAAGGAACGGCGGCAGCGGCGGCGGCATGGTAGCCGTGCAACTGACTGTTGATCTCAAACCGGATGTTCCCAGTAGGCCTCCATATTCTCCCTCCTCCATTATTTCAGGTTTATAGATGTGGTGCCGTGTTAGGAATTTGAGTGTTAATGCGACCTTCTGTCATTTCAGGCGAGGCAGAACGGATCAAGAAGTGCAGGGCAGGGTGTTTGCTCTGCAGGATGAACCGGAGGTGCCGCGGGTCTGGCTGCCGTTCGATGACGCGCCAGGCCTGGCTATGGCCCGGGCGTTTGGTGACTTCTGCCTCAAGGATTATGGTGTCATTTCGGTTCCAGATTTCTTCCACTTGTCGCTGACGGAGAAGGATCAGTTCGTCATCCTTGCATCGGATGGGGTAATTTTCTCTACCAAGTGCTCCAATTTACTGCTCTCTGTTTGTTCTGGATATTTGCACTTTCAAAGATATGAATTTGAGAGTATCTCTGCCCCCAGCAAAATCTTGCCCTTATCTTTCATCATAACATAATTAGTTGCAATGTAATGTCAATCTGCGGCACTTTCGCATTCGTGATCTAAGTAGCTGCACATGGTGGGCCTTCAGGGTCCAGGATGTCCCGTGCATTTCATAGACTCTAAAACAGAATTCGTGATCATACCTACAAGTGATCCAATCTTTTGACTTCAAATGTTTTAGCTTTTAGGGGTTGGTTGATAAACTGTCATCATGGCAGGTGCAGGGATAATAATTTCTGCCATGGGTCCCTTTCGTGCCTGCTGCATAGATAATGATTAGCCAGCTTCACACCCTTCTCCATTGCACCGTCACCACCTGTTGTTATGTGTGGTCCTTCATCTGTTAAATCTTCTCCATGTTCAAGTTGAGCGGACCAGTTGGTTTAGTCATTTGTTAGTTGTGATGAGATCAGGTGCACCTTCCTACTTGAACAATTTGGACATTAAGCCTGTGGCAAGGGACTCTTCATTGCATTAGATAAAATTAAAATTATCAAGGGCTCTTCAATTAGGGAAAATTAAGATTCCCTGTTGATGATATTTGCTTCTGAGCAATGTGGATTTCTGCGTATGGACGAACCTTGCATAATTTGCTGCCATTGAAAGATAGATAATCTTTCTTTAGACACCTTATTTATCACAGGTCACTATGTCGCTGTTATAAAGTTCAGGTACCAATCAAAAATTAAGAGTGAAGTATTTAACCATACCAATTGTTTTAATGAAGATCGCTCTTTAATCAAACTGATTCTCACTTGTTCAAAATTCTCCTTTTGATCCATACATCCTAGCTTGAACGCACTTTTGATTAGTGCGCCCACAGTACATTTGCCTAAATAACATATACTATCAAAAGTGAGATTTTGTCCTGGTAGAACTTTGAGCCCTTTGTTGAAATGATTGTGGTTGGTGAACATAGTTTATTTTCCCATATGTAATGGACTTTTCAAACATTCCTTTAATGGACGACCAGTTGGGTCGATTTTTAAGTCACTGTCTGCGCAGTAGTAGTTGGTTTTACCTTTTGCCACTGTTTCTTATTGCGATTGTCAAAGCATGCTACTTTAGTCCCTTTTAGCATCCATGTTTTTTAAGGAAAAATAAAGTTTAAAGAGCATTCGTGTGGAATCAGCAAGAGTGTTTTTATTGGTCCGCTTATGGATGCATTTTTTAATCTTATATATTGGTCCTTCCGTCTTCTCTTGTTTGGCTCAGTTCCCCTGTTTCTATGTAGTTGTACTTAATGAAATTATATAAGATGCACTGCCAGTTGGCAGAATTGTGCTTCTATATATCTAATGCTAATGCAAATCATGCAGGTGTGGGATGTCCTTAGCAACCAGGAGGCTGTTGACATTGTGGCATCGTCACCAAGCCGATCTAAGGCCGCCAAATCCCTAGTCGAGGCTGCTACTCGTGAATGGAAAACCAAGTACCCGACATCAAAGATCGATGACTGTGCAGTGGTTTGCCTATATTTGGACGGCAAAATGGACCATGAACGTGACTCAACGGCCTCCATGGACAACATCAGCCTCGACGAAGGTTCAGTCGCAGACCCAAATGAAGCTCAGGAGCAGGAGCCAGCGCTGACCCGCAACTTCACGGTCAGGACAGTAGCCGGAAGCGCCCATGAGAAGGCACTGTCGGGGGCGGTAGATGCGGTTATCGCCGGCGCAGCCCACGATCAGAATTGGTCGGGCCTTGATGGAGTGACACGGGTGAACTCGCTCGTCCAGCTTCCCAGGTTCTCCGTGGAGAAGGCGATTGGCTGATGAGCTACAATTCTTTGGTTTTTAATTAACTTATTTTCTTGTGTTTGAAAATCTAGTTTAGTTGCCTGTTGTTTGAGAGGAAAGGTAGAAACGAAATATGGTCGTGTGATTTGCATCGGCGCGTAGCTAGTGTTTGAGGCTTTGAGCCACTGTGGTTAGAGTGAGCTGCGACTTTTAACACAGCAAAATTGTGCTTTCTGAAGTACAAAGGGCTCATCCTGTCTTGTGCTTTCTACCTTCAGGTATGAAACAGCAAGGGCACGCCTTTTGTTCAGAGCTTGCAATTTTGCTGTGTTTAAACGAACAGCCCGTGCTGCTAAGCACAGTGGGCGCAAACGCATGCTAGGCGCCAGTCATCTGGGATGATGACGCTGTCGGGTGACCTGTAAATTCCACCAGCGTCCACCGGCACTTGGCTTTGTAAAGAGATAAGTAGACGTGTCTGGGCTTTTGCCGGGTTGTGGCTTTCGTTGACAGGGCGCGGTGCGCTGTGTCGGCTTTATCCATCGATCTGCATCTGCATGGTGCTCTGCTTGCCATGGCACCCGACCTTACGTTTTAGTTCCTTGCCATTTTTGCCCTTCTCGGTAGCCGTACGCCTTGCATGCTGCATCTTGTCTGGAATGTAATGTAACCTGCTGCCGAAATGTGCTGTACGAGCTGAGCTGTACGCCTGTACAGCAGCAGTACAGGTACCCGTGCGAAGCTTCGTCGTGGATCTAATCGCTTGCACCTGATTTGGCAAATCCCTAGTACCATTTCTGCATTCCCCTGCCTGATTACAATGAGTGTGTAGCTGTTATTGCACAGTACGAGCTGTATGTGGCACTGATGGTAGTAGACTGTACTGTACTGTACTGCAAAGTTTCGAAGAGAAATGATGGGCCATGGAAAGTTAGATTTCTGCTGTTGATAAGTCCCGGTTGATTTTATTTTGTTGTGAGAAAAACACTGAACCACGACTGATAAGTTACACTAACTCTGTACGTGAATCTCTGCATCTGCCAAGTATTTCGCCTATTCTGGTCGTCTCCAGGCTGCAGCTCTGTGGGGACGACACTGCCATAATGAAATGGAGTAGAAGGCGCTTGTTTGTTGTAGTAGCCAACAACAATGAAGTTACTGTAGATGCACGATGCGACTGGTGCGTGGTAGACAAGAAGCGACCCTTGCATGGTGCCAAGGACGACCGGCCCCCGGCACCGTACCACTGCCGACGGGTGCGAACACAGGGTGGATAAGTACCCATGTATATTCAGTTTTGTGATAAGTGATTGTCCAACACTTGAGCGTTTCAGTTTGAGTGGCTTACTACTAATCTTTGCGAAAGCAAATGTGTGTCTGTCTATCGGCTTGTGGTGTGCAGGTACTATGCCTAGTGATAGTGGTCAATGACGTGGAGAAGGTCGAGTAGAGGCTTGCCGTGCCGATGGACTGAGAGCGGTGAAGGGCGGAAGCGGGGCTCGGACTGAGGGACCATGGGCGCCGGCGGACAAGCTGTGGTGGCTAGTACTTGGCACCGGCAAGCGCGACAAGACATGGAGGTAGACCGTGTTGACCAAGTCAAGTCGGTCAGCAAGCGAGTCGAGCATGAGGCTCAGGGGACTCGGAGCTGGGCCGGGCGAGGACGAGGCGGCACGAGTCGAGCGGTTTGGTGGTTTGGGCCTCAAAACCATCGGAGGACGGTTTCTGAGTTTGGGCCTCAAAACCCGGGCGGAGCTTCCGAGGAAACGGGGATGGCACGTGGCGGAATCCTGGAGGTTGCGTCGAGGCGACGGCAACTCCTGGCAAGAAGCGGGGCCGTCCATTCAAAATGCGGGAGATATTTTCCGGAGCTTGGACTGCAATGCTTAGGCTAGGTAGTTCACTCATGTATCTAGGGGGGTTTTGGGGAAATAGCCAAAGCCCGATAAATAGGGGGTGAAGGTGTATCCCTCATCCCATCTCTTGAACCCTAATCATTTGCCCCAACTCTTTCTCTCTCTACCCTCTCTCTAGTTCATGAGATCCCTAGGTTGATTTCACCAACCTCTGTAAGAACTTGAGTTTGTTGCGAGGAATTGGAGGCCGTAACCTCCGTAAGCCATGGTGGCTTCGATTTCGTGATTGTGTCCCCGTTTTGCTTGTGTTCTTCGCATTTTGCTTTTTGCTCTCTCTTTTTTCCGAGATGATTTCTCTTTGTTGGAAGTAGCTTTGCTAAATCCGTTTGAACCAAGTTGTTCGTGCTTGCAAGGAGCATCTTTGCACCGAAGGATTTATCCTAAAACCTTGTGAGCACACAGATCGGGCGATTTCTTTGCGGTGTTCTTTGTTCTTAAGCTTTTCCCTAAATCTCTTCTCCTCCCTTTGCTCTAAGCCAAATTGAGCGATGATTTCTTCGGGATAGCTCGCCAACTGCACTAGGATCATACCTACAAAGTTTGGTTGCAGTTGGTGATCATTTGGTTGAGTTTTGGGAAGATTTGGCGGAGAGAAATCCGTTTTCGCGAAGAATAGCTTTCTGCTCGTGAGCGTCGGACTAGGCTCCGGACGACTTTCCCCTAGCTCCGGACCATAGCAAGTGGTCCGGTGGTCTTGACCTCAGCCGTGTCAAGCAGCGAAGGGCGTCGGACCTAGCTCCGGACTACTCAGCTTTTGAGCTCCGGACCACTGAGAGAGTCAGCCATGCGTCGGACCAGAGTGCATAGTCCGACGGTGCGGTCCGACGGTCTGGCCCGGAGGTCGGGTACTTACTGTTCGTTTTCGGCAGTGGGAAGGGTGAGCACCGGACCACTCTCCTTGGTCCGAAGGTGGCATCGGACTAGTCCGGAGCAGGTCGTCCGGAGGTCGGGTGCTCCCTGCTTGTTTTGGTCTCGGCTGGTGAGAGCGTCGGACCAGCCACCGGACCACTCGTCATTGGTCCGGTGGTCCAGAATGAACTGGTCCGGAGCCTCTGTTGGTTTGCTGTTTTCGTCCGTTTTACCTAGGTTCTTGCCTCTTTTCATAGAGGTTGAGAACTTGATCTTTGGGGTTTCCGGTGAGTTTCCTCCACTACCGGTGAGTTCTCGTTTCTCCGATTTCGTCTGAATCCCCGCTCGCGTTATTCGGGGAGGTTGAGCACCCAACAACTTGGTTTGATTTTTGGGAAGAGTGACCCGAATATTTCGAGAGAAATTTAAGGCTCTCATTCACCCCCCTCTAGTCTTCGCCGTTCTCGGTCCTTCAACGGGTACCCGTCACGTGATCCGGATGTCGCATCCAATCTGTCGCTGACCAGCGACATGGCATCACATTCACTGCAGCAGTCATCAGCACAGTCTACGTACTACAGCCAGCGATACTGTTCATACATGCCCCAGAGACGAGTATTTCTACACTGCTCCGGGCACTCCGGGTCCGGGATCAGGATGTGTGAACAGGAGATTAATTGAGCGCTCGTGCCTGAGACGTGTAGAAAGAGACGGACAGATCTCGGCGTGATATGCTGGAGGAAACTGGGAAAGGATGGGGAAATTCGAATTGATGTGGTTATAGTGGGAGAGCATGGTGTTGGTGACTTCGTTTTCATGCCTCCTTTTGTTTCCTCCATGGACCTGCACTGCACTGCACCTGTAACTTTCAGAAATACTATGTGCTTGGCTTTGTGGTTGCACACTCGCGCATTGGAGCTGATGCAAGTGTGGCAAATTATCTTTGCGACCGGGGCTTCGCTGTGCTGAAGAGAGATGGTATTTATAGGCAGCTATACTAAAAATCCGATTCACCAATCAAAACTTTTCCAGCGGAAAAACTATGGATCTCAATCAATGAATAATAAACAAATGCGCCCAGATCTTTCACGGTTGAAGTGAACCACGGAGAAATGTCGCGTGCAGAGTTGCAGGCCGTACGTGACCAGGCCGATTGGTCAATTCCCGAGCCGATGCCGACGCTGAAGACACCGAGGAATGGTCAAATCTGAATAGGCCGCACCACGCACCACTCGCACCTGCCTGCCAATAGCACCCAGCTGTCTAGAGCTTGACAAGCAGCGACTCCGCGAAATCGAATCCCTTCCGCGACCAACGCGACGCGACAGGCAGGGTGCCTTCCAGCCAGCGCGCACTACCACGCCACGACGCGGCTCCCAAGTCCTCTCGGCCCACTGCCCGCCGGGGCCCCTTGCCTCTGGTGTCTGGTCCGCGACGTCGACCACGACAGCTCCCGCGACCAGCCAATCCGCCGAGGCCAGGCCCGCGAAAGGGTCAGAAAAATCCGGGAAACGCCACTGATGATCATCGGGCTCGGTTGGTCGTGGTCAAAAACACGATCGAGTCGTCGAGCACGCGCGAAAGCTGTAAAGCTTCCCCTGCGGCTTCGGTTCCAGCTCGGCTCGCGGCCGCGGCACTAGCTACCGCGTTCGTGTGACATACATATACATATATAAACAAGAAGAAACGGCGACTAGAGGAGAACGGAACGGGGACGGGAGCAGCAGCGGCGGGGAGCCTTGTACTGTACGATGAGTTCTCGAGCTTTGTCAAGGCAGGTGTCAACGATGAGTTCTCGCGCGGCGTCAGCGGCGGCCGGAGGAGAGCAGCATCGCCGTCAGCACGTCACGGCGGCGTGCGGTGGGCCCATCATCAGGCCTGTTCCGGGCGCGGCAGGCCCACCACCACGGCCTGGGACGCCGAGGCCGGGGGGTCCGTCGCCGTCGGGGCGCGCGGGGCCGGAGTACAAGTACAACTGGTGGGGCGCTGGCGCGCGGCAGCAGGCGACGCCGAGGCGGCCGAGGAGCAGCAGGGGCGCATGCGCGCGCGTGCCCACGGGGAAGGGGAACCGGGAGCTGGTGAGACGGGCGCTCGCGCCGCCCGCCGCGCGTGGACGGGGACGCAGCGGAGCCCTCCTCCTCATGAGGAGGTGGAGCTTCCGGCCCGCGCCCAGCCGCCTGCGCGACGCGTCGTCGCTCTCCTCGCACCCGCTGTCCCCTGCGTCGCCGCGGCCACGTCCGTCCTCGTGATCGATCGTCGCCGCCGCCGCCGAATTCTTTGATCCGTCGTTAGTGGAAAAGGAAATCTTCCATCTGTACAGCAGTTCAGAATTTTGACCAGCTGAAAGTATGTCATATTTAGTGAAAATTAATGGTCGATTGTACATACCAACAATCGTTTTTATGCAAATGCTTCGATTCGGATCCATACGGACCCCGTTTTGTGCCATTGTGATCGACATTATCATCGTGCAACTCGTGTGCCATGTAGGCAGATTAACTCGAGGTCTCGAGCTATTGTGATCTGAACCTCTCACGTGACAAGTTTAGTAATCCAAATGGTCATTTTAGAAGTTTGGAAACCTAGACAATACCTCGAGCCAAATTCAAAAACCAAATGTGTGCAAATTATAGTATTATCATATCACCATAGACCAAGGATCGTTGCTTCTACAGATCTTCAAACAATTGATTGTTCCATAATGTTCCTGAAAAAGCATGACTCCTTGAAATGGAAATTTCCATGACAACTACTCCGGTTGCTCCTTACAGACATTGCAAGTCGATTGCTTCTGGTGGACTGTGCCAATATCAGACGCTCACGGATCCTTCCTCAATCTCGATGCCTGTTCAACGACAGAGGGAAGATCAGCATGCTCGTCAAACAATCTCAGCGGTAGTAAACAGCCTGATAGGTACCAACCAGTTTCCAACAGTTGGAGCTGAAATGAACAATCTGGTACAGGCCGATATACATATTAGAACCAGTTCATCATTGTCTTCTCCTGGTTTGAGCATTCATATGGTATTTACAATGCGAGTGAAATGTTGAATTAATACAATGGGAGTTAGTATTTTCTTTAAGTGTTGGATTGTTCATCGCTGGACTGAAGCAGTTCGATAGTGAATCTGTAAAGATTGCAATCCAACGACATTTTTGGTTCTTTACAGAAATACTGTCATAACGAGACTTCATAGAAGTATAACATGACTGCAAAACATGATGAGTTTCCAGTTTGTAGTTAGCACGGCAGAAAGTGAAGAGCCGGCTCTCAACCGTTGTGGGGTTCGCTTGCCTCTCGAAGAAATCCATTCATGACACCTCCTAATCATCACCCATTGATGGCACCAGCCTCAGGGTACAATTCAGAGAAATGAGATGATATTCCACTTTTCCTCCGCCGTATATTCCTGAATGGTAAGCAGCCTACGATATGATTGACAATTGTGATTCCAATTGCTCAATCATATAGAGGGGGTGAATCCACTTTTGACCTGATCTTATCACGATGAATGGATTTTTCAAGTTTTTATTTGTGGTTGGAGTGTTGGACTTGTTGAATCGATGTAAACCTGTGAGCTCGCAAAGAGCACAAATGGTACTCTATGCGTTTCAAATTATGTCATTTTAATTTTGTGCTAAAGTCAAATTTATCTAGTTTTGATCAAGTGCCCTATCAAGATATTTGATGAAAATTAATAAAACTATTTAGATGCTTTAGAAGTTGATGCGTTTTTTCTATGAACTTTACCAAAGTTTTAAAAATGTTGAATTTAAAATAAAACTAAAGTGGCAGCGTAGTTTAGAAGAGAGGGGTGATGCAGGCATACAGTCACTTTTTGAAGCAGACAGCCCTACAATAAGTCTAAAGTTTAGTGCGAAAGCAAGACATTGGCAATACTGATCCAGGCATACAGCCACTTCTTTTAGTACTCAAAACGTTCACAATACGTTTCCGACCTGCTAATGTTCACAGGAATCATAATGGAAGTGGCTTCCAAAATTGAACAAAACAAAATTAAACTAGAGTGGCCTAAGACTTTGGATATGCAGTAACACAAAGACAGGAATACCAACAATACCAACAAACTCATTTTTTCTCTTTGGCACTCGCAACTTCAGCTCACGTCTGACACTTTAGAGCGGGCAGGGTGGTACTTCGAGTGTTGTACCGGCCTGGATCTGGCCCCATCCGATGAGGTGCCAATGCTTCTCAACACGACGGCTCAGAGCAACCTTCTCTCCTCGGCTCGTGCAGACTGGCGCGGTGAGCTGTAGCTTGGCGAGATCGTTCTTAACAGCGAGCACACGAGCGCCTGTGGACATGGATCCTATGTTAAGCATGAGGATCTCACCCTTTGTGAGCTTTGACACCTTCCCTGCCTTCTCTGTACCTTTCGTCCTCACACCCAACAGCCTCCGGAGTAGGAAGAAATTGATCTGCAAAGCAAATGTTCAGTGACATACTTAAGTTTAGCAACTATTTCTGTCCATCTAAAATTATGAAGGAGCAAAGATTTTACAAACCTCAAGCTCTACATAAACATCAGGTAGTGAACCAACTTCACCAAGAACCTGGCCAACCAGACTATCAGCACGCGTTAGAGTTGGGTCCATGGTTGTTCCCACACCAATAAGCCCTCCTGGGACAGCAAATTGGAGTTCATTCTGCTCAGCATAGAGTGAGACAATCCTTGAGTAGATTGGGGTGCACTTAATGTTCCCAGTCTCATCTTTCATGACAATGCCAGGGCGAACTTCAATCTTCTGGTTCACCCTCAGAACTCCCTGTAAAAAACCCATTGCTATCTGTTCATATTAAACACAACAAAAATAGAATGGTAGCACCATGACTAAGATGTACATACCCTGAGGATACTGCCACCAGCTACACCACCCCTAATTTCATCAACCTCTGAACCAGGTTTGTTAACATCAAAGGAGCGAATAACAATCATGTTGGGAGGCGAGGTAAAGTTCCTTTCAGGGATGGGGATTTTCTTCACGATGTATTCACAGATAACATCAATGTTGTATTTCAGTTGGGCAGATATAGGCACCACAGGTGCACCTTCAGCTATTGTTCCCTGGTCAAATGAGCATAAAAGGATCAGACCATGAAAGAGAAGACACTGTAACAAGAGAGATGGTGATAAGTATTGAATAGTGCCGCAAAGGAACACTGAGTATTAACCTGGATGAATTTTTGGATTGCTTCATGTTGATTCATCGCTGCACTTTCCTGGATAAGATCAATCTTGTTCTGCAGAATGATGATATGTTGAAGACGCATGATTTCAACAGCAGCAAGATGCTCAGATGTCTGGGGCTGTGGACAACTTTCATTTGCTGCGATCAAAAGAAGCCATCCATGATAGCGGCTCCATTAAGCATTGTAGCCATAAGAATGTCGTGTCCCTGTTCAAGGAGATAGGTATTGTTGAAACATGCAATTATTTCCTATATCATAATTGATCAATATCAAATGAAATGTCAAAGGAACTAATATAGCCATTTTTTACGATATCCCATTTAGCTGTAACATGACATCATTAACCACTAAAAGTTTAATGCAACTACAACTCCATGATCAAGATTGACATAGTGCAAGTAGTAAAAAGCTTATCACTTGTCACTTGCATGCAGCGATGTTAATAAGGATTTAGGGTGGCACAATATAATTACACCTCGAATTTTTAAAAACTAGTACAACAGAATAATGCTAGGAGAAAAGTGGTAAATATTTTATCATACCGGCAATCAACAAAGGAAACATGTCTCAGAAGCTTCATTCTAGTGTTTTCAAATCCAGGCACATCACATGGAGGGCCATCTTCTTTTCCGCTTCCATAGGCCCTTAATTTAAATGAAACAAAGTCAACACATGGTGCACAAGGGCTTCATGACACAGCATATAATTCTTCGCATTTGATCAGCAAATCTAAATAATAATATATAATACATTTTTTGAACAATCAGCCATTTGAGAGTTCAAGCGTGATCTTTGAAACATATAAAACAGTAAATGATTGTATGAACAGAAAAGATTCAGCATTGTCCAAAGCTTAGAACAATCATGCTGACTTCTTCATTATTAACAAGTAACAGAATAGAAAGACATGATCTTGACACAGAACTCTGACATTTAGTGTATGATAAGCATACTTGTAGCACATTGGTCGCGGACATTTGTCATCCTCACATTTGTAGATCTTTGCATTAGCATAACCCAGCTTTATAGTAATGTTACGTTCCAGCTCATTCTTGAACCGAACAGTCTACAAAGCCAAAGTTAAGCCATCAAAATATATGTAGAAAACAAATAACATATCAAGCACAAACATGGTGAAAAACGATTGAGACTCAAAAAAGATCAGTTGCTAACCAGTCTGTCATTGTAACAGATGCTGAGAAACAAAAGCACAAACCAGAACAGTTCCTAACTAAGGAATATAATCAATATTTTTATGTTACGGTAATATACTAATATCGAATAAATCCCCAAAAAGTTCCCTCAGCCATATATTTAACAAAATTGTACATGTATTCCTAACATGGATTTCAAACCTTCCAGAGCAGTTTGCCCACTAATGTACCAAATTCTAAAATCTGCGTCTAATCACCACATGTCAGTAACATGGTGAAGACATAAGCACATACAGAAAGATGACACGTAAAACTGACACCGAATACATAGCTCGGATTCAATGCTTGAAAACAAATATTATACTGGAATATGTAAATCACACCTGAACTCCAGATATAGCTTTCACAACAGTAGACTTTCCATGAGCCACATGGCCAATGGTACCTGAGATATTTGTAGAAAAACATTACGCTACTGCAGGAGGCCTCATTTCACATAAAACTTGAATAAATACATATACAGGCCATTTACAAATTCATCGGAAGCTAAAAAAAAATAGAAGTGACTGCTCACAAATCAAACGTTTTTTTGTATTTATATATATATATATATATATATATATATATATATATATATATATATATATATTATAAAATGTGCCATGTACATCTTTATTAGACACAAATCATCATACAAGTAGTAGTTAGATATCTTACCAGTAAAATAGTGATGTGGGACAACAACAAACAACAAAGGTTTATCGCGATATTAGGTGAACACGAGATTTCAGTCTGATATAAATGGCTTATAACCAGATGCATCCATAGGGAAGAAAATAGTTCCAACATCTTAAGTATCAGAAAAGAAATGTGGGATGAAACTCAAGAATTATTATGCATAAAGACAGGGCTGCATGAAATGTCGAATAAATAACCACCGTGGAGTTCAGTTCATTGCACGGTGCCACAAACAAAGAGCTCAATGCTAGTGACAGATGGAAGAATCATTATTCTAGAAATCAGAATAGTTTTCGTACATAAGAAAACTCCGAAGAAACTAATTAAAGCAATGGAACAGTACAACCACGGTAAAGGGATTGCATCCATACCAATATTGATTGTTGCTTGGCGTGAGATAACTTCAGGTGACAGTGGGTGAAGCTTTGTCACATCAAGTTTCCTTAAGTCCTGTTCCATCAATCCATGACGAGCCATCTTCGAAACTGCACAGCAGTAACTAGAAAGATAAACTTAGTTTCTTGTTCGGTCCATGCTGACTCAATACCGCGTCACCCATACAGAACACATGGGCAGGCAGGACCAGCTATTAACATAAATTCCATAATATAAGGACACAGATGCATCAAGTCTTAACCCCTAATCGCTACTCAGCCAGCTGCGAACTTAGAGTTGGATGGGCGTTCAGCTGATCACACAATCCCCGTTCTGGGAAATTTGGATCAGATAGCTCGCAGCAGAGCTGGTAAGAACAAATTGCCTCCAATCAGGTCAGGGTTCCTTACCAATCAGGGATGGGTACACCCGGTAATTTTTCCAATAAATCGAAGTTAGTAAGCATAATATACTAGTAATTAAATCAGATCCTAACACAAATAGCCAGATAGCTTAAGTTAGGAAGCCCGTTAACGCGCAACGGGTCCCGTCTTCAACCTCGCCACAGCCGTCTCCCTGCGCCCGACCCCAACCCCCCCCCCCCCCCCCCCCCCCCCCCCCCCCATCTGTCTTCGCCCTCCGCCACCGCCAACCTTCCTCATCGCGGCGTTCCTCTTCCTCCTCGCCCTCATTTTCACCTTTGCCTTAACTGAGTGAGAAAGGAATACGCCCTTTAGGCTTAGAAGGGATTAACTCCCGAGCGCATCTTCCTTACTATTGATAGGCAAGAACCTTCCTCGCCACGAGATAGCAAACAAACTACCTTCCTCGCAAACCTAAAGGGCTGTCAAACCTCACTCTCTTGCTCACCGCCATCTCTCCCTCTCTTCCTTTCACTATCTCAACGCTCATGCTCTGTATGTCAAACCTTTTTGGCTTAAACGTTGTGTGATGATCAAGACTCATCGTTAGGTAGTCAACATGACAAGGTCTGCTAGATTAGTAGTAGAAACAACAATTAACCCCTTTCATGACAAATCCGAAGGGGGAAGAAGGCGTGCCGATGTTGATACCTGTGGTTGTGGGAAAGAGGTGTCCTTCCTCGACGCCATCCCCACCACCATCAATCCACCCAACACACCATCCAATATTGTCAATCAACTCACACGCATGTGTCCTTGTCGCTGCCTTCACCACCCGCCATGACCTGCTGCCCAAGCCACGCCTCTGCATCGTGCTCCTTGAGCACGCCCGCTTCCACTTCAACCATAGCTCCATCATCGCCACCATAGGGAGATTTCTCCTTGAGATGTTACCGCCATCAATCGCACATGCAGAGGTAGAAAGTATACGGCAGCACGCAAGAGTACGTACGTTAGGGATGGCAGGCATCAGGCGGTTATACATACTGGATCAGAGGACGTTTTCAGGCGCAAGCTCTAGCTGTGGCCAAAGCAACAACCGCCACAATTAACTCGCCGTCCGCGGGAGATGGAGGTCCAATGGCGTGGCGCCGACGGAGCCCCAAAATGCCCATGTACGATGAGGCAGTAGTGGTTCCATACTTCCATCCATGACCATGATCCATTGGAAGCTTCCAATTTTAACCTGCAGAGCCGGCGTCCCACGCCGGCTACAGCCAACTCCCAACTGGGATGTGCTGGTAGCCTGGTACGTACTACAGTAGTAGTAGTACTTACTACCCCGAAGTACGCCGCCATTAATCTCTTCGTCTGCGTGCAGGAGCAGCAATCCACCTGTTCTGCATTCATCGAGTGCGTCTGGTGGTTTTTGACCTTCGAATGGTAGATGTAGATGCAAGCAAGTACTCCGTACGCATCGATTTCACTGGACAGGGAAGCTGCTTGCAGTACAGCAGCCACCAACTGCCAACTTGCCAATGGGCGATGGTAGAGGAGGGACCATCACGTTTTAACAGGCAGCATGGATCCCACAAGCCACATGAGCTAACCTAAGCTGTACAGTAAGTTTTGTTAGTTGACAAATGTGTTCCTGCTGATGGCGCCATGCAGAACTGTGTCTTGATTTTGCTTTTGTCGATGAAAGTGTACTGCTCTTATACGCGAACCCTCTGTTTTCGTTTGTTGTGTTCAATTAATTTGGATGAAGTTGGATGCGAGATGATCACGGTCTATAGCTTTTGAAGTTGTTTGTTGGTTCATGTCAACAAAATGACTGGACAAGGCCATGCCTTTGCTAACCTTAATCATTAATTAGTTATTGATTAGGGACGATTGGTCTAATTTATAGTTATTTAGTAATTACACTCTCCGGTCCACGAAAGAATAGATTTCTGGGTTTGTCCTAAGTCAAACTTTAGAACTTTGACCAAATTTATAGAATAAAATATTAAATGTTATGGTATCAAACTAGTATCATTAGATTTATCTAAGAACATATTTTTGTATGGCTCTTATTTTAAGTCATAGATGTTTGTATTTTTTTATAAAGTTAGTCAAAGTTAAAAAAGTTTGACTAACACGAATTCTAGAAATTAATTCTTTCGTGGACGGAGGGAGTATACAACTATGCAAGATTAGCATCGATATTAGTGTTGATAATGGAGCACTAGTTTATTTGTTTTTAATTGGAGTGTTGATTAGATAAAGACTAAAAAATAAATGAATTCTCGTCGCATCTACCCTTGCACCCATCAACCAAACAAAAATATTGGCCATATATCTTCTTCTTTATTAAATGTCAGAGCTATGCAATTGTTTTCTCCCCTTAAGCCATCGGTTGGAATTATCGAGCAGCTATTTACTCCCATCGGTTAGAAATTGTTAGAACTTGTTTGATGTTCGTGTATCAATTTTGATTCACGTGTAAAACATGAATTGAGGTGAATACAAAGATATACAAACAAGGCCTTATATTGACCCATAATAAGTACTACTACGAGAGCAAGATACCTGAAGTTCTTGTGGGCGAGGACGGGTGATCATGGTTGTCGCTAGATCCATGGACTGATCATGCATTGCACAGCTCGACGATGATCTGTGATTTTAATTAGTGCCGACTGCCGAGGCCTCAAAAATAGGTGGAGTCCGTTCCACCGGGAGCTGGCCTGGACTCCGTACGTGGAGTGTCTAGCTAGATTAGAGAGTGACAGTCCTGTCCAGGTGGTTGCATCACATATAACATGTCGTAGGTAATGATAACCCTCGGTGCAGCAGGCACACACTGCAGCTAGTACTGCACAACAGTACGTAATCATGTTTCCTGATGACACAACTGAACCTGAACCGAGCCGAAAGAGACTGGACGTCATATCTGATCTGTGTTTAGATTATTGTATCAATGCTAGAGTGCCGTTTGAGAGCCTGCTTGCCGATTATCAGCGGAGCCACGTACTACGCTAATCAGCGTACTGCTATCTAGTATGCCGGCCGATTATTATTGGAATCCTCAATCCTGGGCATGAGGCCGAAATAGTAAGTAGCCACCCCATGGACGCCATCGCCGCCGGAGCGAGCCACCACAATAAAGAGCAGCGTAGAGTGGTTGGGGGACCTAGGCCGCGCGAGCGTACGTGGTGACTGCCACATCTCAATCATCAATAGCCCACGGAAGCGGAAGGCGCGGCCCCGGTCGATGCCGATCCGTCGCGTCGGTCACTCACCTAAGACACGTTCACGTCCACCAGGCACCAGCACGCACGGATCGGCCGGATCATACGACGCCGGTCCGACCGAGCTCGAGCGCACGGCCAACGCACGCGGCACGCCGCTGGCAAATTACGCATGCGCCTAGCTAATAGCCTGGGAGAGATCGGACGAAGAGGCGTGCATGACGAGAGGCGCCGCGGGCACGAATTAAACGCACCGCCTTTTCCCGCCCGCTCGATCGCTCTCGCTCGCTCCACGCCTCCACCGGTCGCGCGCGTCATCGTCCTCCTCCCCCGCTCGGCCTATATATGTAAGCCTGGGCTCGGCGTCACCCGGCAGTGTCACTCACACCACGAAAGCAACAGCTAGCAAGTCAGCATCTTATTACGATCAGTAGATCGATCGACTAGCGATAGTCGCGATCAGCAGGTAGCTAGCACTAGCAGCAGCAGCGGCGGCCAGCAGATCGTCGGCATGGCCAGGTCGTCGTCGTCGTCGTCAGCTCTGGCCGTCGTCCTCGTGGTTGTTCTGGGCGCGGCAGTGGGGTGCTCGGCAACGCGCCCCATCCCCGCGCAGCAGCAGGCGGTGTCGGCGGCGGCGGAGGACGTGAAGCAGCCGGATACATTTCAGGAGGGGACGGTGCTGATCCCGGGGTTGGGCCGCTACGAGATCGGCAGCCACTACATCCCGGACCTCGGCGGGCTGGACCACAGCATCCCCGCCGCCACACACGGACAGTTCCTCCCCGGCGCCGACGACACCTGGGTGCCCAACCCCGGCTTCGAGGTCCCCAACCCCTTCCTCCCCGGCGCGGCCACTCCCTGAACACGTACGGCCAAGGTGGCTCTCGAGCGACGACTCTCCATCGATCGTCTCGCGCCATCCTGAATAATACTACTGCAGTAGATACTACTCGATCTGCTACGTATAGCTAGCTAGCTTAGCTAGCCGTGCTTGCCTGCTGCATTGCACGCATGTCTTTGTGTGGTCCGTCCCGCGACTCTGCTGTCGTACGTCGTATTTGTGCAGTTTGTTGTGCTCCAGTGAAGTGTGCACGTACGCGCGATGCGTATTATAGGAGTTAAGCATAAGATCTTTGGCCCAGCTGGTCTACTTATTAGCAGCTCGATTCACGGCCACTATTATTATTAATTACAAATAAAGTTTGCTGGATTTAGTTATCATTATCTATCGCTGTCAACTGTGAGTTGCAAATACTTCTTTAACATGAAACAGTGCATGCGGTGCACCAAAACCATGGGTATGTAGCGCGCATCAAGTTCAGGTAATTAAGCAGCACTGTATGTAACTGTACTCCTTTTAATTTGGGGGCAAAATACTCTATCCGTCCTGGGCACGTTTCTGTTCTGCCCTTTTTGGTGATCGTAATTTTCTTCAGCTTTAATTTCTTTGTGTGACAAAAGGGGTTGGGTTGAATAAAGAGCAAAGCTAGGCCCCATGGCTGGAGGCGATCGGATCAGATACGAGAGGTAGGTGTGCCTGCCGATCCACCGGACCACCTGTCGGGCGAGCAAAAAAAGATGGGTGCGCCACTGCGGCCATGACTGTTCTTGTCCTACACCGTCCGGCCGAATTAGTTATCACCAGTGCTAACATTTTCGTCCAAAGCATGAATATGAAGATTGTGTTGATGAACCGAGCCTATGATGTATGTGTTACTAATTTTTTGTATCATAAATCTTGACACGTTTTTCTATATAAATGTAAGTTTTAGTCAAGTTTTAAAGGATTTCACTTAGGGGCCGTTTGGATCCCTTCATTTGGAGGAATTGAAATCTATCTTAATAAATTAAGCTATTTGGCTTGTAATTTGGCATTCCACCACTTTCCAAAGTCCATAATTAAGTCTATCCCAAATTCATAGCGTGAGAGATGAAAATTGATTCTATAGATCATCATTCCATAATTCTATTTGCAACTTATATATAACATGTTGTTCAAACTCCCTCTCCTACGATAGAAATACAACAAATAAGTATGTCTCTCATATAGTAAATAATAATATGCGATTATAATCCATATACAATCATATTAGTTTAATTAATATGTCTCTAAATTATCATTATTAAAATGAATTCAATTCCAAGGATCCAAACGGGGCCTTAAGATAATTCTAGAAATTGATTTATCCAGACTAGATGAAGTGAAAATTTTGGTTCCATAGCTGTTCATAAATTTGTTGCAAAAACACATGGATGGATTGCTTAAAGATACGTGGGTTCTGAGGATGCTGCGGCACCGGTAGCACCTACCCCGGATTGCAAATTGACCCTAGCTCAGCAAGTGAAATCTAACCACCAGAGGTTCAAATCTTTCCATTTTTCTTTAGAATTTAACGATGTGTTTCTAATGTTAGGAGACATGGTAATATGATCACTTTCTATCCAGCATGATAGAGCAACAAACATGCACTGTAATTTGCATGCTGAGCAAGCAAAACATATCCGAGATAGGCGGCCTAAGCGCCAGTGTCATGTGCATCCCACGAATAGCGACACAGATCC
Organism: Microstegium vimineum; assembly: GCA_022036555.1. NCBI lineage: Eukaryota > Viridiplantae > Streptophyta > Magnoliopsida > Poales > Poaceae > Microstegium > Microstegium vimineum. The sequence continues at coordinate 20,688,873 of CM039141.1, read as the reverse complement.
TGTGCAGTGGCTATTCA